>APFE031330662.1:158344-250291 GCA_000404065.3 Pinus taeda | reverse complement strand
CCATTGGCCCATTCTTCTCCACTGGTCCCGCCCAAGCAACTGCAGCAACAGACCCTTCCGTTTTGAAGCCTTTTGGCTCTTAGACACCAGATTCAAAGAAGTGGTAAATCAAGCCTGGAAATCTTTCAACCCACCGGCAGGAGCCAAAATGTACCAGTTCCAGCAAAAACTGAAACATCTGAAGCAAACGCTCAAAATATGGAACCGAACTCATTTTGGTAATATACAGGAAAGCAAACAGAAATTGGAACAACAAATGAAAGCCCTGCAACAAACTTTCATTTTGGAAGGACGCACAGAAGAGCAAAGCCAACAGGAGCAGACCCTCTGGAATCAAATTGAGGAACGTCAAAAACAAGAGGAAATTCTATGGCGGCAAAAGTCCAGAATAAGCTGGCTTAAAGAAGGCGAGAAAAATACAAAATTCTTCCACAGATCCACCATACAAAGGCGCATGCACAATAAAATTACCTTTGTTGAAAACCAGCAAGGTGAAAGAGTAGAGGATCATGAAGGTATGGAGAAAGAATTCATTGGATATTTCAGGGACATCCTACAGGAACCCAACGGTAACATTGATGAGGCAATCAGGGAAATCACCCATCATGTTCCGAAAATTATCAATGATGATCATAATACTCAGTTGCTCCAGCCAGTCTCAACAAAGGAAGTAGAAGAGGCAATGGCTCAGCTCAAAGATGGCAAAGCACCAGGGCCAGATGGATTCACAGCCAATTTCTTCCACGAATTCTAGGAACTAATCAAAACAGAAGTTTGGGAGCTGGTGGAAGAATCCCGTAGCATGCATTGGGTCCTCCCATCCTTAAATTCAACCTTCATTGCATTGGTCCCCAAAGAAGCAACATCAAACAAACCTGAGAAGTACAGGCCAATAGCGCTCTGTAATGTTATTTACAAACTCATCTCAAAAGTCATCTCCAACCGCCTCAAACCGCTATTACCTCTACTCATATCTCTAGAACAGATGGGGTATGTTGAAGGCAGGCAGATCATGGACGGCATAATTCTATCAAATGAAGTCATTCATTCTTTAAAGATGCTCAAAAAACCAGGTATGCTTCTCAAACTCGATCTCTCCAAAGCTTTTGACAAGTTAAGTTGGAATTATATTCACAAAATGCTGCTCGCATTTGGCTTTAATGCTACCTGGACAAGATGGATCATGAGCCTCATTACTTCCCCCTGTTTCTCTGTCCTTTTGAATGGCTCTCCCTCACCTCCTTTCTATCCCACTCGGGGTGTCAGGCAGGGGGACCCCTTGTCTCCTTTCCTCTTTGTTCTCATGGCTGAGGGCCTCAGCAGGCTGCTTAAATCAGCTGTTTCCTCCCAGTTTCTCAAAGGCATATCCCTGCATGGTCGTGCTCCTCAGACGCATAAGCAATTTGTTGATGATACTATGCTCTTTGGTCATCCTTCAGTTAAAGAAGCCTCTGCTTTCAACTCTCTATTATCCCTTTTTTCTGAAGCCTCTGGCACCTCCATCAACGCCGCAAAATCCCAGCTCTTTTTTTTCAATACTCCCCCCTCTACACAAAGGACCATAGCCCGAATTCTGGGATTCACAATCTCCCACCTGCCCTCCAAATACTTGGGTGCCCCCCTTTCTGATTCAGCAATCAAGCAAGAATCCTGGAGAAAACTGCTGGACAAATTGGATTCAAAGCTTTCTTCATGGACCTTCAGAGCGCTAAATCTGGCAGGTAGGCTCGTTCTCATCAAATCAGTCTTACAAGCTATGCCGCTTTATCTCTTTTCCATCTTAGCAGCTCCAAAAGGTGTTCTAAAAGCGATACACAATCTTCAAAGAAACTTTCTCTGGGGATCTACTAGCCAGAATAGGAAGTGGGCTCTCGTCAAATGGATAGAGGTTTGCAAAACCAAATCAGAGAGAGGGCTCGGTCTTCGGGATCCGCTGCGAAGCAACAACACAATGGGAGCAAAAATCTGGTGGAATTGGGTCACCAAGCCCAATATCCCTTGGACCCAACTATGGCAAGCCAAATACGCCAGAGGTAGCCAATGGAGTGATCTAATCCGAATCAATCCCACTTCACAGGGATCACTCATTTGGAACAACGCAAAACAACAAAGCAGTTTCATTCAAGATCATAGTTTCTGGGAGATTCATTCAGGCAAAGCAGCCAGATTCTGGGACGACTCATGGCAGCAAATCCCTAAACTGGAAAATTTATTCCACAGACCTCTTTGGCAGATCCAAATGAATCAAGGAAGCATCCCATTGGTTCATCAATTCTGGCAGCCCTCTCCAATCCATGACTTTCAAACATGGAAACCGGCACGACTATGGCAAATAGACTGGCAGGGAGAAGCATATACAGACATTGATCAGGAACTCAACCAAAGGAAAATTCGCCTCTCCCAACAACAGGACAAACTCAGATGGGGCTACACGACCAAAGGTACCTTCACAACGAAAGAAGCTCATCATCTGCGCTATTCTAACCTCCAAGCGGACAAGGATCCACTCTGGGAAAAAGTCTGGCAAGCAGAGTTATGGCCCAAAATCTCCACCTTTCTATGGCTACTTAGCAAAAAACGCATTCTCACCTGGGACAATCTCATCAAAAGAGGTTTTATAGGGCCGTCCAGATGCCCAAACTGCAATATAAACTGTGAAACTATCTACCATCTACTGGAAGAATGCACATTAGCAAAGCAAATCTGGGAGAAAGTCGAACACTGCAACATGAAGGCACACCCCAGGATGGAAGATATAATAGCAAACATAAGAACTTGGGCAAAAAACCCGTTTAAAAGCAGGGTCCTCAATTCATTATGGAACATCCTACCCGGCTTTCTCTACTGGACCCTCTGGAAGGAACGCAATCACAGAATCTTCAACAGCACGGCCAGATCTTTAGACGACCCCTGGATCAATCTCAAAAAAACATTCAAGAAACTTTAGCCATTAGAGCTTGGAAAGATGAGGACTGGCCAGAAAGCCATCAGTAGCAAATCATATTGAAGAAATGGAATCTGGAATTCAAGTTACCAAACACCGCCACCATCAAACCTCCCACCAGATCGGCATCTCCCTCCTCTTGGTCCCCTCCTGTACCCTACTCCTTCAAGCTGAACTTCGACGGAGCTACCAAAGGCAACCCTGGTCCGGTAGGATACGGAGGAGTTATACGCAATCACAATGGAGAATCAATGCAAGTATATTACGGCACAATGGGCTCAGATACTAACAACGCTGCGGAGCTGGAGGGTCTTTGGAAAGGAATATGCCTAGCAGACCAGAACCATCTTCACCCTCTGGAAGTAGAAGGCGATTCTCTGATTCTAATAGCAATGGCTAAAAGAATACAAGCAGGAGCTAAAGCAGTCAAGGTTGCTAAAAGCTGGCGATTGCTAAGCCATCTGGAAGATCTGGAGGAAAAGCTCCATACATCCCTCAATATAACCTTCCATCATGTCAGGAGAACAGCCAACAAGGTTGCAGATCGATTAGCAAATCAAGGAGTGTCACAGTCGACACCATACTTTTCAGGCCCCCTAAATACAGTTGACAATGCTCAACTCAAACAGGACTGCATCTCTTTGGTGTAAAAAGACCTTCCCTCCCCGGATGCGGGTGATCATGTGGCGTGAATGGCGGGTGGCGAGTCACATGGGCAGATGTCAGCCCGGACAAGCCACCACACACCACCAGGCCAGGACAATAAATGTGCAGGGGAGCTCAGGTAAGGTGAAAGACCGTTCGGCCTCGAGCGAATTGATGAAGATAGGGACATTCTTGGGGAAGGCAGCCAGGGTTCAGGCGCCATTCAATGTGCGCCCAGGACAGAGGATCATGGCGCTCCATAAGAGCATTGTTCTCTCGCACAATGCACAGATACCTGAGCAGTTCCTGAGGGCTACAGAGCACACTCTGGCCAGGTGCAGGATCAGATCAGCGGTTCAGGTGAGAGTATTCGAGATGTCTCGCGGGTGAAGAGGAGGTCCGAGGGGTAGAGGCAGTTTGCGGGGCCGTCCTGCAACACAGAGGATAGCAACCTCACCAGCTTCCTCTGTTGACATCCCTCAGGTCCATGGTAGCAGCTCGCGTCAAACCATCAGTCGGCAAATTGGCCAAGGTAGAGGAGAACCCCTGGACTGTGGGCATTTGGAACATCCCGCGATTAAATATCGCATACCCTGTACTCTGGAGAACAACACTCTGATCGTGTCCATCACTGTTGAGCACTGCAGTGACTTTCGCAGGCCACGGGAAGGTCTGACGGTGCCCAGGGTGGATATGGAGGTGCCCAGGGTGGATTTTCGGCCACCTCCTCATACAGAGGAAGCTGGAACTGCGACAATGCTGCCTGCCCAAGGAGGAATTCAACCAGCGGAGGAGGAAGACAAGAAAGAACAACGGTTTGCAACGGAGGACGAGCCGTATGAGACAGATGAAGAATAACGCTGCAGCCTCACTGCCCTCTCGGCTCTCTGTTCATCCTTTCTCTGTCTCTTTCCATGGGTCTGCTTATCAGAGTGTCTATGTGTCCATATCAGTCCATGTGTCACTGTAATTCTATGTGTCGATCTGGCTGTGAGTCGATTATGACAGTCTACGTGTCCTTTGTGTCAATTGTCCACTGTGTTGGCTGAAACACCTACTGTGTCATTTTATGGTCGGTTTGGCAAGCTGGAAAGGAATGGTCATTTTGAGAGAAAGTCATGAGAAATCTCCATGGAGATACAAGGCCTCTGACTTTTGTAATTTGAATGTAAATTTTCAGTTTTTTGTAATATAAATTAGCATAGTCTTACGCAGAAAAAACAATCTGGGTCAAGCAAAACCAAAAATAGTTCTCGGCCCCCCTCTAAATATGGAAGTTCTTTGTCTAAATTTGAACCCTCTGAGGTATGAGCTCGTTTGCTACCACCTGGACTTGTCAAAGGCTGTTGATCTTCTAATTCTGGACCCATCGGTGTGGAGTGGCAGATCCATCCTGAACTGCAACCTCCCCTTCCATTTTATCTTAGATTTGTTTTCATTGTGTCTCTTTATTATCCTCCTCCTCATCTTATGAAAGTGGAGGTTCACTAAACTGCCATCCTTTTGGTCTATTTAGCTGCTTCTTTATCCTTTTTGGCATATTCTTCTCCATAGGACATGTATTATGAATATGATATGTTTGGATGCACACGTGACATTAGAAGGTCTAGTTCTCATAGTCTAGATTTTGTGATCACTGAAAATTCTTGTGCTTAAGAGTGATGTGATTTGATAATCCTTTGCTAAGGCCAATCTCCACACAAATCCTAGCAAAGGTGAATATTATTTTTTTTTCTATTCTTTCCATGTCCATTTTTTTGAATTTTACCAGTTTATTTCCAATGTCTTAAAGGACTTGATGGTACCAGAAAGAAAGGGGAATATTTGGGAGTCTAACCCATACTGGCATAATAGTGACCACCATGGATGTAGCATCAAAACAAGGAACCACAAAGTAATTGATAGCCCAACTCTAACCCATAACCAAGGCTTTGCATTTAGTACAAAGTCCAATTGTTTTTGTGTTTCAAATTGAAGTACAAAAAATGTTTTAGAGAAAATGTAAATGTCACAATTATGTGTCCATGAAGTCCAATTCTTTTTGTGTTTCAAATTGGACTACAAAAAGTCTTTTAGAGAAAACGTAAATGCCACAATTAGGTGTCCATGAAGTCCAATTCTTTTTGTGTTTCAAATTGGACTACGAAAGATCTTTTAGAGAAAAGTAAATGTCACAATTAGACATCCAATTCTTTTTGTGTTTCAAATTGGACTACAAAAAATCTTTTAGAGAAAAGGTAAATGTCACAATTAGGTGTCCATGAAAAGAACACCCATTGATGTAATGCTTCGGGTTTTTGCTAGAAGCTATTAAATTTTCATATAATGGCTTTAGATTTCAGTGTTGTGAATATGGAGGGTACCTGTGGGGTATTGATTTCCATGGATAGAGCTTGCTCCATTTGGTCCACAATATATGGGTCTGGAATGTTATGGTTCAGATTTGTAGGGGTCAAAACCTTCCCATGAATTGCATCCTTGAAAGTGTCTGATGTTCCATTTGGAGGTCTTGCACAAGTGCATCCCCTGCAACTTATTATACATGATGATAGTTGAGTTTTTAGTGATAATCTTGGAACAAGTTTGTGTCTTGAAGGAATTTCCCTGCAAACGGTAAACTTTGAAGCAAAACCTACAGTCCCCATTTATGCTCTAATTTTTGTTTTATGGAGATGTCAATTTTCGTGCTTTTGATCTAGAAACGAGCAAATGCGCCATTGATTTTTTTTATAAAAATATGGAAGCGTTTGTTTTGATCAAACAAAAACTGTTGGGTAAAGGAGTCCCCACCAGAGCGTTATATACCATTATAAAATGACCATTGTAAGCAAATATACTCCAGTTCCACAGGGATCAATGGCTCAAAGCGAATCCTTGAAGCGCAACAACTTATGTGAAATAATGTAGTGACAGAAAGCAAGGGAGTCAGAGTACCTATGAAGCGAAGCGATAGGATTTGGTCTTCATAATCCTACATCTATGTCTCCCAAGAATTGACATTAAGCTGAAGACGAACCCTCCATAGCTGTGCTCCACAAGAGGGCCTGAGGCTGAACCTTGTGAAATTATGCCACCTGCCATATAGAGATAGGGGCGGCCAGTTCCGAGTCCACGGGCAATATCATAAGGTGCGCAAGCTACACCTTGAGGACTAACAACACTGATATGCTCTAGCAACTGAAGAAAATAGTCAACGCATACAGAGGATTCATTCCACCTACTGCTAATCCATGGCCATAACACAGAGGTTGTGGCAAGAAAGTTGATTGCGACGACCAAAATTTGTGAACTCAGAAGTGACAAAACCCTATTCTGCATAGCGCCAGAGCTCCTAACTCATAAGATAATTGTTATTAAAGCCTTCCAAAAAAAACTAAGTGCAAGTTCTAAGGAGTAGATAAGGAAAAAACGGTCTCAAAGGGAAAGTACTCAAGCCCTTTGCAATAAGCACTCAAAAAAGTCCCCTCTACAAGCTTGTGGCAACAAGAAGTCCAGAGGAAAAGTCATTGATGATTTTGCCTTCTATAGTCACACATCCAAACCTCTCACTTGGTTATCTGATCTTTATGTGAAAGAATTGTTAAATGCAAAACAAAGGTTAGAGGTTTTAGAAGCTAAAGAGTAGGAAAAAGATGATAAAATTCATATAATAACAATTGAGAACAAGGCTTTAGCAGAAAGTAATAAACTTTTGAAGAACAAGTGGCATTTCTACAGGAAGCTCTCTTGATAGGGAAGACAGAATGGCAACGCATGAAGGTGGATGTGCAAAACATAAAGAAATTTGTAGTGGAAAGTATATAGGTGGTGAATGTGAAATCATCCTAGGATAAAATGATTGCCCAAATAGACAACCATGAAGAGAAAGCAAGAGAAGAAAGGAAAGGAAGTTCCACCAAAGTTTCCAAAATTTGGGCTCAAGTTATTAGCAATTATGCTAATAAGGAAGGAGAAACAAACATTCGGTTTGACAACATGCAAGATAGAGAAGGTAAGGAAATATGAAATAGAGCAGCAAATATAATTATTAAAGGGGTGAAAGACTATGGGAAAAATGAATGTACTCTTGACCTTGTAAGAGACTTATTGAAAGACAAGTTGCTATGGCAAGGAAAAATATGCCAAGCATGGAGGGTGGGTAATTTTAACAATGAGAGAGTGCGGCCCATAAAAATCATCATGCGTAGCTTGTTTGATAAATATATCATTCTAAGCAAGAAGCATCTCTTGAGGGGTTCTCACTTTTTTCTTAAAGAAGATTTAACTGTAAGACAATAGGAGGAAAGGAGGGAGGAAATGTTAAAGGTTAGGGCAACAAGAGATGAAGGAAAGAGAGCATGGATTTATAAAGGTAAAGTTGTGATAGCACGATTTGGACCTCTTTCCAAAATAGAGTAGCAAGATGGTAATAAAGAAGAGGCAACAAACTCTTCAACAAGAAAGCAGGAAGCAAGGTTAGTATGGGAAAGCAGGGACAGACTTAAATGTGAGTCTTGCATGTCAAAATAAATAGCAATCAAGTCATACCTAGGTTTCCTTAAGATTAGTTTGTTGGAACTGTAGAGGTTACCCATGGAGATGAGGACCTGGGTTAAGGCCTATTGCGGAAGATAAAGACATAATTTGCCTCATAGAAACACATGAGCATGAAGGGTGCAAGACACATCTATTTGAAGAATATTGGAAGATGGCAGTGTGGAACAAGGTAGTGGGGAATGGAAAAGGGCACGAGGGTATCATGGTTTTAGTGAGGGAGAAAGAAGGTCATCTCATTCAATTAGAAAAATAAGACTCAAATAAATAAATCATTTAGTTTAAAATACCAGAAAATGGAAACCGCATCAAAATTGCAACATGTTATTTTGCATCGCAAGTTTCAAAAATCTACAAAGGTAGAGAACTTGACCAAAAAGATCCATTTGCAGCCTTAAAAGTAGATATTGCAACATATTCTCAACTAGGTGAAGTCCTTATAGTGAGAAAGCTAGCATTCTTTGTTGTAAAGAAGACTGCGACTCTATTTTCTTATAGAAGAGAGCAATCATCAGTGTGAGGGAATTTTAGAGGACAAGGGCTGCAATCTCTTTGGTGAACAGTTTCTTACTCTATGTGGGGCCTTTGATTTAGTCATTTGTAATGGATTGACTAGATGGGCAAAGTTTGGTATTTTACTTAATACTTACAATGGAGCAAGTGTAGTAGATTATGTAATTTGCTCGCATGGTTTGTGTGAGAAAATGGAGGAAGTTCTGATTGGAGATCAACTTTGGGACTTAAAATCATATCACTTTTTGCCCAGTCAACGTTGGGATGATTGTAGAAACAAAAGAACTTTGGGATGTTGGAAAGCATTTTATGCTTTTCAAAATAGGCGTAGAGAGGCAGAGTTATAGGATTGGAAAACCAATCAAACTCTTTTTGGGCTTCTAGTGATTTTGATGATTCTCTATGGTTGTGAACTATGGGCCAACAATACATTTAACATGCAATGGAAACAAATTGAGAAAATTCAGAATCGTTTGATTACAAATAAATTCAAGATTAAAAGTGTAGTTCCTTATGATATCTTGTTAAGTGAAATAGGGGTTACTCCTATTGAAGCAATTGCTATGGTGCAAATCATAAAGTAGCTAAAAAAATTTGAGCAAATGGAAGAGGGTAGATGGCCTAAGGTTGTCTTTCACGACATATTGTGCAACAGAAAAAAGACTTGGATGCATCGTAACAAATGGTTTAGTAAATGGGGTATTTGCTTGAACGCGTGTCCCATAAACAACAAAGAGATAAACGCTTTTGTTATGGATAAGTTCCACAAGCATACTTAGGATAAGGAGCTAGGAAGAAATAAAAAGTACTATATTGAAGTGTTTAATCCCCCTCATAGTCATCAACCAAAAGCATACATAGAGGCCAATATCTCTTGGAAAGCCAAAATTCTTATTGCTCAGTTAAGGACTAATTCTCATCAACTCCGTTGTGAAACAGGGCGTTGGAAAATGCCAAAAGTAAGTGTGGGAGGAAAGAGTATGCATTTTTTGTTCTTTCATAAAAGTGGAAACATAAAAGAATTTCATTTTAGAATGTGAGGCCTTCAAAGACAACATGGAAAGTTATGTAGATATGCTGACAACTAGCTCTTGGGATAATTTATTTAGTGAGGGGTTTGTCGAGAAGTTGGGAGCATTTATTGTGGGGCTTCACAGAAAAAGAGTCGAATACCTCAGGCAGATGAAGAAGCAATCTGTTCCATAGGCTATCTTTAGCCTCATGGACACTAAAATAATTTTCTTTCTTTCTTTCTTTTATATCTCGAAATTTTGTGTATATCTTCAAATTATTAATCATGAATACAAAACCGTGACAAAGACATATATTGTACACCCGTTCTTTGATGTAAATAACCATTCACACCCACTGCTATGTTAAATTAATTTAAGATTGATTAAAAATGTCTTAGTAAACAATTTTCTAAAAACAAAATATTTACTCTCAAATTTCCATTCATAAATGTAAATATAATTTTTTAAGACTTTTACCTTAAAATAACCTATTTCTTGCAACAATTATGTTTAGATTAGCATTAATTGATCTTTATGCTAAATGTTCAAGTGAGAATTTCTAGATAATTGGAACACAACCATTTTGAAGGCAACAAAAAACAAAAACTTTTTTATATAATATATATATATATATTATTATTAATTTATTTATTTATGTAATTTGATCAACTTAAAATATTTACAATATTATTGTCATGGCCAAGCTAGACACCAAATTGGTGTATGAGACCCCCTTGTTTGTGGGACAAGGGACCCACCTCCACGCAACAATTTGACTACTAAGTCTACGAAGACGTACATACTCTACCCTCTCTGGTTTACATACTTTCTCCCACTATGATATCTTATGAGGAAACAAATGTTTTTAACCATTAAGCCCACTCAAACTGTGTAAGATACATTACAATATCTCTTCCATGTAGCACAATATATAATTAATAAAATAAAAACAATATATAACAAGGACTATATAGTAGCTAGTACCAGCCGCTTAGTTTAAATATAGCTCAATTAAACTAAAAAACAATAAACACAAAAATAAAACAACTAATAAAATATTGTATTGTTGAATGCGATGAAAAATTAAGAAATATGATTAACTACTATTGTTTATATTAATATATATACACTTTAATTTTTTTCCCCTCAGAAAAAAACGTAATTTTCTATTATAAATGGAAAATTACATGTTGTAAATGCCAATGGCATAAGCTGTATGCGTGACCATAGCCACCAAAATATATAGTTTTGTACATAATTACCCACTAAGGGTATGCCTTCAGGTTCTGCAAATATTTATACAAAATATCAAAATGTTTTCTTTGCAAAATTTCTTATATATATATCTGTATCATAAAAAAACTGTGAAATTAGGGCCTGTCGGTCCTCTGCTAAATCTGGTCAATGTAGGGCCTGCGATAAAACTGGAAAATCTTTGTCTGCCTCTATTCTTGAATCAACCATTGATTCGTTGCCTCCTTAGAAAATTGATCCGCAATCTGGTTGTGCTCCCTATAAATGTGAAGACAAGAAATCTGTTCAAATTGAGATTTTAATTGCAATGCATCATACAAAATGTTTATGAGGGAATGCACATGACATGCAAATGTGCAATTGAACCAACTAATGATGATTTTAGAGTCTCCAAAGATTTGAATATGTCTACAGTTTTGTGCCAATCAAAGTATAATAAGTGTCGAAGCAAGATGAACTCAATGAAATTGTTTGTGCCAGCACCCAACCCCATGCAGATTAAAAAAGAATGGTTTTCTGATAAATGGAGAAGAATAACACCCCCCCAATAACCCTGGTCTTGGATAGATCCGTCGAAGTATGCCCAGTGATGGTCATGGTTGATAGCTTCAGAAGTTATAGCGCGAGTTGATAGCTTCATGAGTTATAGTGTGAGCAGGAGGGGGTTAATCATCATTTGGTATTTCATTGAAATTGTTGATGATCCAAGTGATTACCAAAGGCCAACGAATTTACAAATTGTTGAAGATGATGTTGTTCCAACTTACCAAGTATGCCAACATATAATCAGGGGGAGATTACGATTCTTCATGTTGGGTGAAGTTGTCCAGCAGTTGTTCCATGCCTCTTTGATGTTTCACCCATCCCAATGTTGTGTTATGACCAAGGAGGAGAGGAATTGCTCCCAAATGTGTCGTAAAGTTGTGCAGAACAGGAAGAGATGATCATTCAATTCCCCATCCTGTTAACAAATGACACACCAGGTCGGACCAAAGTGGGATCTCTTCATCAAGTTGATGCATGTAGGAGTTTTATTCATGATGATATTCCACATAAAGAGTTGAGTACGTGGGGAGCCTTGAGTTTCCAAAGTTCTCTCCACCACCCCTCTAGTACAGGGGGCTTATGCGCAGCATGAATAATGGGATATCCTATCTTGGGAGAGTATACTCCGTGTGTTGCAGGAGCCCATATGAGATCATCTTTTCCATTAGTTATGCGGACATGTGATTCAGATAAAGCATTAATGTTATTCTCCCAATCTTGTATCCATTGTTATGGAATGCTAAGTGAAGCTGCAGATTTCCAAGCTTGCAAGAAAATAGTAGTGCTATGCTGATATGCTATTTGTGCAATCGTGGATATGCCCTTGTCATTTAGGAATACAATAAGGTCCAGTGGAAGTTGATATAAGTTGCCTCAACCTGTCCATGGATCATATCCAATGCAGATTGTTGTTCCATTTTTTATTCGCCGGGTGAGTCCATTCCTGAAGGTGGGGAGGGTTTGTAGTACAACCCTCCAGATAACATAGATGCTATGTTTGTTCCATGCTGGAAGGTGTGTCCAATCCATGAGGTTTTTGGGCCAAATGTACTTATTGATAACCACATCAGTCCACAGGCTTCTAGATTTTAGGAGAAGCCATCCCAATTTGGCAGCCAATGCATGTGCAAATGTTGGTAGATGTTTGAGGCCCCATCCTCCCCAATTCTTGGGCAATGCAATACGACTACATCTCACCCAAGTGAATGGCTTCCCCTCCTTGTGTCCATTCCATAGAAATTTGCAACATATCTTCTGGATTCTCGATAGTATACCTTGAGGAATCCAAGCTAGGGACATCTAATAAATCAGAGTGGCTTCCAAAACCGATTTGATAAGCACCAGCCTCCGAGCTCTGGATACGAAACGGTGGTTCCAATTAAGCAACTTTTTTTCCACCTTAGTCATTAGCCAGGTATAGTCAGCTATTTTGTATCCATGGGATTTTATGCGGAACCCTAGAGATTTAAGTCCATCATCCAATTGAAGACTTTGAAAGGGAAACTTATGATAAGTGTGTCTAGATTCCTGAGGAGAGCAAGCCAAGAAAGTGATGGTAGACTTTGGCCTCTTGATTTCCATCCTAGTGGCTGTACTGAAAAGTTGCATGATGTCATAAAAAGTATTGAAGTCTTGAATGCCACCACTAAGGAAGATAAGCACATCATCAACGAATATAAGATGGGATATAATACACTGACCATTGATCTTAAGCCCCTATAGTGGCCCAACTCTTTTTTCATGTAGGATCATCCTGCTTAGGCCTTCTATGACAAGCAAAAAAAGTAATGGGGAGAGTGGGCAGCTTTGTCTGAGGCCCCTCTCAGCATGGAAGAAGTTGGAGGAAGATCTATTTATAAGTACACTAAAGGAGAGTGGAAATGCAACACATAATCCATCATATGAATGAGATGGGGAATCCAAGGTGTGTGAGAAGAATTATAAGATAGAGTCAGCTGACTCGATCAGAAGCCTTTGATAGGTCGATTTTGAGAATGGCTCATTTAAGATGCTTCAATTTGATAGAATGGAGTGCTTCCTGTGCCATGCCAATGGCCTCGTGGATCTGTCAATTGTGAAGGAATGCAAACTGTTCAGATGAGATGTTGGCCAAGAGAATAGGCTTGATACAGTTGGCAATGATTTTGGCTATAATCTTGTATAAGCAGTTGCAATGGGATATGGGTCCGAAATCATTGAAGGATTGGGGGGGATCCACCTTTGGGATGAGGGTGGAATTGATGGCCTCATACATGCACCCTGTAATCCTACATTCCTCTACAACCTTGAGTAGGTCCACACCTAAAGTCTAAAAAAAGGCAAAATAGAATTCTACAATCCATCCATCGAGCCTTGGAATTTTATCCTTCTTGAAGCATTTCACGGTACTCTTCAATTCCCCCATAGATATAGGTTTAGTGAGGTCTTCAGATATGTCAGGGTTAACATACCAAGGGAAAGACCAAGAATGCAAATGATTTCTGCAAGCGAAGTCCCAGGAGGAGCCTTGAAGAGCTGCTGAAAATGTGAATTTCCCAAATGAGCCAGATGATGGAACAACTGAGCATATTGTCCATGATCAGTAGGCATTTTCCAAATAGTGTTACAAGCCCACCTTCCTTTGGCATAATTGTGGAAGAATTTAGTATTGTCATCCCCTACCTTCAGCTAGATGGCTCTACTTTTAAATCTCTAAGTCTCCTCTCATTCCTATAGAATCTTGGACCTCTGGGCCTCTAGCTCAGTGAGGGTAGCTTTAGCTTCAATTAAGGTGAATCACCGACCTTGGTCATCCATAAGATTTGCAAGCTGGTTCTCAATTGAACAAAGTATCAGATCGTCTTTGGATCATTTAGATTTGGCCCATTAAATGGAGAGACTTTTAAGTTCAATGAGGTTTCGACAAAAACCTTTTGCCAGGTTCCGCCCTTGGGAAGGAGGGTGATTTCTCCAATAATCAATGACCATTTTGTGATATTCAAGGTCTTGTAACCCTGTCGAGTTGAACTTGAAAGGTACTTTGGGCTTTTGGAATGGACCAACTAATTCCAAATAGATGGGGGAGTGATTAGAGATACCCCCATATCCCACCCATTGGCAAAAATCAGTGAGGGTACCAAGCAAGTCCTTTTTGATGAGAAAGAAATCCAATCTCCTACCCATAGCAACATCACCAATTCTCCTATTATGCCATGTCGGTTTCTTTTTGTTCACGGAGATGTCAATCAGATGATGTTGTTTTAGGAGGTGTTCCATATAATCCGATAGTGGATCAAGCTATGCATGATGTCCCCAAGATTCCTCATGACCAATAGTGAGATCTCCACCCATAATTAGATTATTAGAATTCATCACGGATAATTGCAAGAGGTGCTTCCAGAACTCCACCTTGTTGTGATATGGTGCGTAGACATTGATGATACGACAGTTCCTGCCCATCTCCGCGGAAAAGATACCCATTCCCAGGAATCCAGGCCCCCCCAAACGTAAATAGGATTGATGGATCAAGTATTAATGCCCAGTGCAGTACCCCTGGATCATCCATTGACATCTAGGGCATGAAAGCACCAACCATGCTTCATAGAGTGAAGAGTTTGGGCAACCTGCTCTGCCTTCCCAAGGGTTTCTTGTAAAAAATTAATGTCGAATGGCTCTAAATCCTGGATCCTCTTGAGGGATAGTTTTTTAGCAGGGCTAGCCAACCCTCTACAGGTGAAGGACAACCACTTCATGGATGATCTCAATTAAGGGTTTTCTTTGCTCTAAGAACCCTATCAATAGTGGCTTGTTTGCCTAGGGACACATCTACCCCGACAAGAGGGATAACTCTCGAAATATTGGAAGGGCACCCTCGAGTGGGCTTGGTCTCAATAGGAAGGGAAGAGAGACCTGTGCAGATGGTTAAGGAGGGATGGATACCTAGGAGCGGAGGTTATATGGATGAGAAAGTCGAAAAGAGGTGGAGGGCTCAAGTGAAATGATGGAGGCAACTCCAGTAACAGAGGGTGGGGTAGTGGAAAAAATAGAAGAAGTAAGATCGAGCAAGCATGTGAGAGGGGAAGTGGACATGCAAGCAATGGATGCATATGCAACATGTATTTGCTGTGCAAGGCATGTAAAAGAAACAAAGGAACAAAGAGGAGGAAGAGTACCCGTGGAGAGAGTAGTCATTGCAGCAGTCCAAGATCTCGTCACGGGCGAGGATGTAGTCCGCGGAGAGGTAGTACTAATTGGCAGAGAAGTGTCCCCATCCATAGCCATCATACTAGTAGCGCGAGGAGGTTATTCTTCCACTAGGGGATCTTCAGATTGTTGATGCTTAGTGCATTTAGCCGATGATGAAGTCACCGATGAAATGAGGGGGCATTCCTTATACAAGTGCCCAACCTTATGACACCTTCTACACCTGAAGGGGACCCCTTCATAGTCCAAGGTTTGTTTGCGGCTGAAATGCTTCCAGTGTAGAGTGACCTTTTCCTCCAAGCCTTCTTTGGTGTCTAGGTGAACTAGTATGTGGGCATAGATTTTTTCCTGAGGAAAAGTATGACTTATCATGGTCCAAATAGTACCTAGTGCATTGCCAGTGCGAATAAAGATATCCTCCGACCGAAAGTGCAAAGGCAACCCAGGTAGACGGATCCAAATCAGTCCAGCACCCAACTGCTCCCGTTCTGGATCAAAGAGGGGGCTCCATCGTTTGAGAAGCACAGGGGCCATTTCGATATGCCAATAGCAGGAGAGTATCCAATCTGTGTATTCTTCCCAGTGAAAACTGAGGGTGAACCAACCTCGCGTCAGAATGGTGATCGACGAAAGTCCCTTGAGTAAATTGCCCCAAATCTCTAAGGTCTAGAGGCGAAGCCACTCTGCCGAATATGTTCTTCCCCTCACATGCCCCACCAGAACCCTATTCGCAGTGTCCACTACTTCGCCCATAGTGACACTTTCCCCAAAGCTGACATTGATGTCTTTGCTCGTAGCCTTGACACACTTACTCTTATTGGCCTTACTATGTCATTGAGCTGTCGGATGGTCTCGGAAGGGGTCCCAATTGCCTTGTGAGTCCACCTGTGGAGAAAGGGAGGAGTTCCGAGGGTTAACTGCCATAATGTTAAAGCTGCTAGAGGGAATAGGAAACCTCCCTGAAAACAAGTAGGGTTAGGGTTGCTGTTCGGAGTGGAGTGATGGATAGAGGAAATCCCAGATAGTGAAAACCCTGAAGAAATGGGAATTTTGGACGATGAGGGGCGAAGGGATGCCTCAGGCGAAATAAAATCGAAAGTAGTGGAGGGTGCAATGCATGCGGCCATAAGGTTGAGCTTAGCAGGAGAGAGTGGAGAGCAGTCAAGCCCTGGTGAAGCAATGGGGGGAGTAGAAACCGACAGGTAGGGCACGGAAGGTCTTGGAGGCGCAATGACAGATAATGGGCGAGCCTGTCCGTGGGGGAGACAATGTGCATAGAGGACCAGAACCCGACACAGCATGAGGGAGCGTCCAAATCGACTCGTAGGGATTCGGGTCGACGAAATAATCGACAATATCTAACTCCATTCCAACATCTGTAGACATAATCAGGGACGCTGGTAACAGTCGGAGAAAGGGTAGGGAAACAAGCCACAAGCCGTCACTATGAGCTCTACACTGCAGGAAGACGACGATAACAACGACGACGACAACAATGCATTGGACTGCCTGCTAACCTAGACCTTGAGGTGCTTCAGAGTGAAGCACCATCCTTGTAGGGTTTACCATATACTTATCTCTTGTTCATTGTTTATACACTTTAATATATATGTTTGTGTTTTTATTTTTTATTAAATATATATAATTTTTTTATAATTGAATTTTATTAAAATATGTTTTTAATATAATAATAAGTCACTTTAAATTGAAAATAGAAAAATTTTATAATTCATAAAAATGGAAATAATAGAAAATAATAAAATAAGAAAGTTAAATAAAATGAAATAAAATAAAAATAAAAAATTAATAACTAACATTTACTCACCAACCTATAATAAGACCTCAACCAATCACCTTTAAATAATAATAAAAGATAACAAAAATTGAATTCCTAATATTAAACTATGGATAAACAACATAATTTTTTGTCAACGACAAACTAATACAGTCAAACACAACACTGAATATTTAATACCATGGTGCTAATTAAAAAAAATCTTTTACATAAAAAGACACATAAAAAAATAATAATTAATATTTTAATAATAATATTATAATTTATAACAATAATTAGATAAAATAATAAAATTTAACTCCGACCAATAAATATTTAACACTGAAATTTTTATCCTTAAAAACTCTCCAATGAAGAGGCCAAGCTGGTCACATATGGTTTATGAATAAATGATATAAATGATATTTTATCAACGAGAGTATAAATGAAAAAAGAAAAACCCTCCAAAGTTCAAACTGCAAATAATTTTCCTGATCCTTTCGTATCGCCCGCTTGATCGCCCTGAAGCCCACATAGAAAACCAATGCTCTCCTTGGGAAATAATTTTTCCATTTTATTCCCTTTGTTTTCCTGAGGGACAACTCTTCACCGTGTTTGGTGCGTCATTTTCATTTTTCAGTATCAATTGATTGCTTCCTGTCACAATTCTATAAAACAATTTTCTACTTTTGTACGAAGAGACCAATTAATTTCATGCAATGCAAAAGTCTTTGCAGAAATTCCAATTTCGAGCTTAAGTTCTGCTGCGGGTATTTTTCGCGTTGGTTTCGGAGAATGGATGTGTTTTCTCGATTGAATATATCTCGAGGAAGCGCGCATTCTTCCCTCTCTTCTTTATTTTGTCGCTGGATGAGCACTTCAAGCGTTGTGGAGGAACATGTTCCCGTGCTCATTGTGGGAGCAGGACCTGTGGGTCTCGTTCTTTCTATTCTGCTCACCAAATTAGGTAACTCATCTGCTTTTGTGATCTCCAGACAGTATGGTTTCGCTGGGCTGTGGATTCCAGTTAAATTTGGATATCCAATTGTTTTCGAAGTTGTTTTTTGGCTCCACTGAAAATTACATAGCAAAACCGAAAATTCACTTGGAATCCCATATTTGAGTATCTGTCTAAGAAAATGACGAGAGGCGTGTTATAGCTCTTTCAAAGTATATCTTCTTACTCCTAGTACCTCTAATATACTGTTTGACTGAGACTTCATTAAAAGAAACCTATGAATGAGAGAGTCTAAATGTAAAAAACAGATTCACTAACACTGATTGCTGGTTTTAAACTTGTAAGTCCTAAAACAGGAAAATACTAATGGTAGTAACCCATAGCAGATAACTGCATGTCTTATATTGGAATGTGTCCATCTGAAAGAGAGGGACCTTTTCTACAGCATTGGAGACCTAAGCTAAGATGTGGTGTAATTATCTTTCACCTCCTAGTTTCCTCCTCTTTTTTTTTTGAATCCTTTAAGAAGAAAAGCAGGACAGGGAAACTTCCAGGCACTCCTCTGCATTTTCGTGGATAGTGCTCAGTGCTAATTAAGATGCATGACGCAGAAGGGAGATTGAGTGGATAGGCATGCAACAGAGGCCGCCAGCCTGGCAGATCTACCGACACTTCTTGCATAAAGATCGAAGCACTCAACCACTTACGCTAGCCCACCATACTATTGCTTCTTCTGAGTTATTCTTGAACTTCCAACATTCACAGATCATGATCCTTGTCCATTACGCCATGCTGGTGAGACAGTCTGCCAGTGTAGTGGCAGCTCTTATGTGTCTGTCGATTACATTCGCATTGGCACTTCCTTGGCGAATCCAGTCACCTTTGTTCTGTAGGAACAATGAACGTTTGCTGATTTTACCTTGAAAGGTGTCAATGACTAAAGTATCCTTCTACCTCAATATTAAACCAGCCTAGGTTGATGCAGATTTTATTTCCTTTGGATAGAACCTCAACGTCTGTGTTGGCATCCCATCAATTCATGTTGTATAATATACTCAAAGTACAGAGGATCCGAAGTGCTTAACGAACTGTCAGTTAAAGGAAAGATGTAGTATCTAGCTCTATTCTAACTTTCAACACATTCTCATATGTCAAATACTCATTTTGGACAAGAACCAAGAAGAATACATTTTATTTTACTAAAATTATCTACCCTTTTAATGAGTTGTTTCTTGCATTACGCATGCAGTCCTTTCCGTTTCTAACTATTAACTAACCAACCACCACCAACATCCTTGAAATATGTAGTGAGTAATGAAGTGGTTTCAATGTTCATGTTTTACTAATTAGAGATATACACATCCAAACCATTCATCCTAGTCAAATAATATGTATGTGCTCTCTAGCAGTGAATTACTCCTGACATTCATCCAACTCCTAAAGAGAAGGTGGCCTCCCAACTATCTTTAGATCTGAGCTGTAATGTGACTTTGGTCGAGGGTGTTACATTTCAAACCATGGTAGACAGATTCTGCACTCTGGAAATAGCCTAAACACTGCATAGTTAAAAACTGGAAACCTCCAATCAAAACAACAACTTTTGAATACCTTAATCAACAGAGACATATTGCTGGAAATACAAACAACAAAACACAAAGCTAAAACTCTCAAAACTGCATCTATCTTCTATTGAAAACTGAAAGAAGAATTACACTACCAAAGCTGAAAATTTAAATATGCTAACCAACATAGTAGTGTGCCCTTCATCTCCTCTATAAAATAGGTTGATTTAGGGTTACATTGCATATTGACATATCCAAAAGTGTACCTAGGTTGAAATAGTCAAAACCTATTCAGGCACGGAGATATTCAGACACAGATCTCAGATCCTACATACCCTGCCTGTCTCGGGGATGATTCAGATGATCGCTTTATACTTTCAGGTTGATTCGATTGATTGGAGCAGCAAGCAATGAGCTGAGTTTCAGAGTAGTTCAGATAGTAGAATAGTGAGACCTTGGGTCTCCCTCAACCCCCCCCATTTGGGAGGCCAATCGGTATCCTCGAGACAGTTGTGGAGGTGCTGAACAACACATCAATTTACTCACACCCAGAGCATCAGAGGGATTAGCTCTAGATGGTTCCCAAGTAGGGTGCCCCCACCTCGACGGATTCCTCCGTGGCCCCAATAGAGTAGCCAAAGACTTATCCAAACTTTCTTTCCTTTGGCCTCGGATGTTAGGAGTATCCCTCGCTCCTACAACCCCCCTCGGATCGTGCAACGAAACTCATTGTTGGATCCAAAGGACTCTGATAGTGAGCTAGCGGCATTGTCGCCCCCCTCCCCGTCGGCTATTAGACTCAACATTCTTGACATCAAAGACCTCCAATGTTGGATTTATTCACTTAGTCTTCTACATCACTAGGGCCTTTGATCTGGTTATATACATGTTTATGAGGTTCTCCTATTATTGTCTCCGCTACTTCATTTTATCCTAGATTTAGCTTTGACATTTACTAGGAGTTGCATTTGCACTCCCACATTGTACTCATACTGGATGTATCCTCTAGTCCCATTAACCTACTTTTGTGGTCATTCATTGGACATTAATAAAATTATCTTATCTTTTCTTATGAGAAAAAGGTGATCAACTTAGTGGCATTGGGCTTGGATATGATCTATGATCTATTGTCTGTGAGTGATCATTTAGACATCCCTGACCCTACAAAATCTTGATATGAATAGTGATATATCTCTCGAATCTCATAATATATGGGCACTTGAAGATGAAGTGCCCCTCTTTCTCAGTCTCTTGCAGATGACACAAATGACAATTCCCATCTTTTTATGGGATGTGGTGGTCAGTCTCAATCTATCGTTGGTGGAAACAAACCCTCAACTAACTAAGCAAGGTCTTGATGTTGTTTGATGAATGGTGCTTAATGTAGTTGGGAGTCATGAAAAACAATGTGGTCTTCCACCATATATAGAAAGTACCTAGGGTGGGAAACCTTGTTAGGGCTAAGTGGCCGTTAAGGGGAAATCCAAGTGACTTGAATAAACTATTGGTAAATGTTTTCTATAATGGCCTTATTAATGTTCTCTTTTGAAGGGTTGAGGTGGCTAGGGGCATCCAAAGAATCCTTAAGGGGGGAGATCTTGATAGAATTGTCAATTCACTGAAGGAGTGAGGAATATTTTGAGAACTAGTGCTGCCTACTCCTTGTGAGGCCCATGAAGGGAAGCTTCTCTAAAGAATGAAGGGCCACGTAGGAATATCTTTCCCTATCATTGAATCCCTCAGGGTACGTGCCCTGTTAAGAAGAAGACAAGCTTGAGAATGAACTCAAGCCATAAGGGATGGGTGTCAATCTGGATTTGGACAATAACCCTACGAACAATCCATTTATAATGGATCTAATGCTAGAGCATGGTGGATTAGACTCTCCAATTGTGCCCAATTAATTGGTAGCAAATTAAGCCCCCAAACCTCAAAGCCAAATAAAATTGTTGGTTTGATAACATGTTAAAAAGAATGCATCTTTGAGAGAATGCCTTGAAAGTGTATAAGGAAACATTGGTGCTCAATCAAGGAAAGAGATGCGTAGCCCTTGTCGAGTTAGGGTTGGGAGGCAAGGCACAAGTTGAATCTTTGAGTTGGACTTCCAAGTAAGAGTATGTTGTAGTAATATCTAGCTTTAATCCTTTGAAAACGATGTGGAAGTTTGATAAAGTGTTCTTATAGGTGTTGAAGACAAATGTTGATAACATTGTCGATGTGTTGAAAAGTCATGATTTTTTTGGCCAGTGAATTTTTCGACCTGAAAAAATTGCGATTTTTCCCCAAGTTATTTTTCCCATTTTAAAAATTTTGTTCCTAATATTTTTTTCTTCTTCGATTTTTGCTATTTTTTTGTTTTTGTTGTTTTTTTTCCGAGTTTTAAAAAATGAATATATTTTGTATTTTTTAATGTTTGCCATGGTTTGCTGATTTTTGTTGACTTTTCTAAGAAGATGTTTTTCAGACCCTTGCCAATTTGTTGCCGCCACTGATGTTATCAACATTGTTGAAGACCATAACCCTAGCCTTGCTAGGGTTCACTACTATTTGTGGTCAGAAAAATAGGTGAGCACATTAATTGACCTTTATACACCTATAGGAGAGGATTCTAAAAAACCACATTATTTGTGAAAATGGGTGAGGCAATCAAGACTTGGTATAAATGAGTGCCATGTTAAATATGTGTCACTTTGTTCTGGATCACAATAGTCTTATAATGGTTTGATTTAGAAATATCGTCGAATTTAAAAATAGGGTGGATGATATGTTACGACCATGAAGGGGTGAAGCTCGAGCAAGCTACATTATTAAAGAGATGAGCTATAGAATCATTACAATATTTGAGAAATTCGAGTTGAAGACCTTCCCCATTTATCGCTCTACTAGTGTTCAAAGTTGAATATCAGGCTTAGTTCCCTTGTGGGTAGATATGTGGCAATAAATATGGGGAGAGGGAACAAGTACTACGAGTTGTATTAATAGGTCATAGAAGGAGGTGGTGCAAGAAACCCGAAATTGATAGTTAATGTCCAAGGGAGGAATAACTTCATTGGGGGGGAGTGTATGCCAAAATGCTTTAGGCGAAGTATGAAGGCTTAAAAGAAGCTCAAGTCTCCTTTAAGCAAGAAAGTTTAATTTCTTATGTTGAAGGAGATGCTAGTACTCCCTACATGCAAAAGGGATAGATGATAGGTAGTTGGTTAGAACAAATGAATATGTTTATGCATGGTCGTACAGTCTTCATCATGTTGGTGGTTCATGGGATAATTACTAGAGGGAGAGCAGGTTTGTTGTGGGGATGGTGTCGGGGTGGGAGTTTAGCCCACCCTCCTAGAGGATCTTCACAAGTCTTTTTGACTATGGTAGTAGGAAGGGAAGAAAAGTAGGAAAAATTGGCAAAAGATGGGAAAGACAAGTAGCATATGTGTGGGCCTATTCAACGTTGAAATGAATTGTAATATGTGGGTTGTTGCAAGGTATAGGGGAAGTGGGGAAGTGGGTGAGAGGTGTGAATCCAAGAGTATGAAGATGATGTTGATTTTCCACGATATTGGAGTCTAGGTTAGAATCTTAAATCACTGACACTACCAATCCAAGTATCACAACAAGACTACTTTGCACAATGGAATAACACACAACAGTGAATCTACTAGTGCACAAAATATACACAACTTTTTACAAATTCATACAACAACCCAACTTCATTATATTAAACAAACTGATAATACAACAGTCTAGGGCTCCCGTACTAAGGATAATGGCCCTCATACATCCACTAATACAAGACAACAACAACTAGGGCTTGGTGTTAGTCCTTTGACTGTTAATTTTCCTTAGGGATACATTGTTCTTTGCTTTGATAATTGCATTTCGTTATTTCCATATTAAATTCACCCCATAACATCATAACGTTATTAAGATCTACATCATTATTCAACTAACATATGCAACTATGTAGAATGAGCAATATCATCATCAATGCAACAGAACATAAAGGAATAATATAAGAAAAACATTCACACATAGAGACACCAGGATTGGTCGGAGACTAGGGCAAAACCCTTTCAAATTCTTCTTCTTATTAGATTGTCATTGAATGATTCAATAAAGAGAGAGTACAATGCTTCATATCTTTCATCATAAACTTATCCAGCAAAATCAACTAGTCAATATCCATGAAATGAATCCAACAATGCCAATAATCCAAAACCCTGATTCAGGAACTTGTAATCAACTGTCATTGTTTGTAGTCAACGGTCGAACTCTGTGGTCAACGAGCAAAAACTTCGGTCAACAGAAAATTCAACCTTTAGGTTCTAGTCACAGGGAAGATGTGTCATGCATGCGATTGAAAGGCTTTAGTCGAAATTTCTCCATGACATGTGTAAGGGCCCTAAATTCAGAATTTAACATGGTCCAACAAATTCATGTTCAGAAAAACTGTGAAGCCTTAAATTCAAAATTTAATAGAGTTTAACAATATTTCTACTCACAAATATGAATTTTTAATACAAAATTTATCCATTCTTCGATTGAGTACCAACCTGTCTGCTTTGTCGCGACTCCTGCTCTCGCTGGAAATCAGTTGAAGATGTTTTTGAGTGTTGTTCTTGCTACTAAACTTACCAAACTGCCATTTTTCTTCCAGCCTATCTGGGGTCTACCTATATGGTCCCCAGATCCAGAAGACAAGTCTTCTGGCCCCCATGCCCAAAACCCCAAAAATAATCAAGCTCAATGTCTGTGACTCTGTTTGAACTTCTTCCTCTATCTCTTTCCAACTCAAAACGAATTTTCCACAGTTTGAAACAAAATTGGTGTGTTTTTCTTCAGGCCTCCTTCGTTCCTTATATGTTTAAATCCACCGCTTTCCAACTACCTTGTTGTCGGCCTCTTCCTCCCTTCCACTGACTCATGCTTCCTTCCGTTGCCATCCTCATATATTCTGGACCTTTCCTTATTATTTTTTTTTCTTTGGTTAGAGGCGGTTATATTCTTCTTTTAAATGAAGCTCTGAATGGTTCCTCTATAGATTTAGGAATTAGCAATATTTTATTTTATTACATTTCTATTTTAATTAATTTGTTTTTTTTTTTTAAATTGCTTTATTTTAACATATGGATGAATTAATTAATTAATTTTAATTAAATTAAAATATCATTTAAATAAGCTTTTGGTTAATTATATGATTTTCAAACAATAATTTATGTATATTAATGACATGGGTTATTAATAAGAATAATTTAGCATCAAAATGATAAGTATTAATACTATTTAATAACTAAAATAATAAAGAGATATTTACTATTTTTTTTAGAGTGTCATGTCTAGGACAAGATCTACCTTCTTAATGATTTAGGTATTTGATCTAGTATATTTTTCTTTAAATAATTAATTTGTTTATCCTTTATTTAGACATCATTCATAAACAATTAGTAAGTATACTAGTGCAATGCATGCGATGCATGCATATGTAGCTATCATATGCATGCCTCATACACACGCTAATACTCTTATTCTGTCTGAAATTCAGGATGGGTCGTTACATACACGCTTGCGACTGCGGTCGGAATTTCTCCATGACATGCTTGCGACTGCAGTCGGAATTTCTCCATGACATGCCCGTGACTGAGACCCAAAACCCTAAAAAAAAGAGATTCGAGCTTCAAACCTTGTAATTTCGGACGTGTGCGAGCCAATCTCTACGAATTGCCTCAGACTTGTTGGAGCCAAAAACAAGAAAGAGAATAGAAAAGTGATCTAAGATGATGTCCAAATGAGGTTGAGGTCACTTGTATTTATAGCTTTTTAATGGTGTCCAATTTGCTTTTGGGCCGACCTAATCAAATATGCACATGTGGGCTTTAATTAAAAAATACACTTTCCCTTGTCCAAATTGAGTGCTTGAATAGCCAAAATTGGTCCTCTCAAAAAATGGAATCTTGTCCCATGGTTGGAATTTGTCACTGAGCTGCCAAATTAACACTCCCTCTCAGCTAGGGAGAAATTCCAACTGCATCACGTAATCATTACAAGTATCCTGTCATCAAATCATATCCTGTCTCATGTATCTTGTCATCAAATGTCATCACTGCTCATCTCGGTTCATCTCTGCTTATTCCTGCTTATCTCTTGATTGTTTTTACTCATATGCTGAACATTCTCGAATCTAAAAGAAAAATTTGACATCAGAGGGGAGCCTAAGCTACCACCCTCTATCACATCGGAGAGCACATCTCAATTCGAAACAATATCAGGGAACACATCTCAACCTGAAACTACATCGGGGAGCGCATCTCAGCCTGGAATCACTGCCAGTGGGGAGCCTAATGCTACCACTTGGGAAACATCAGAGAACTTATCATCAAGGAGCACATCTCGGGGAGCACATCTCAACCCAGAATCTCATGGGGGAGCAAAACATCTTCTACCCCATATCAAGCAATAGGTGATATAGGGGAGCACATCTCAGCCCATCCTATTGCCCATTGATCTTCCCAACAATGGCACTCAATAGTCATGTGGTAGAACACTTGCATCATAATCTGAGCTTGGGTGAAATACCCGACTTAACAAAGGTAAGGATCACACACCCCCAAGCCTCCTCAACTGGTTGGCTAGATGGGGAGGGGTAGTCCCAACAAGCCCAACTTGTGGGTATGATGCCAACTGGGATATACTTTGCATTGACCAAGATAGGGGTAGATACCCGACTTGTCAAAATTGACAAGGATTACGCACACCCTATGAGGGACAATAAGAGAGATACCTGACCTACTGCAAGAGTAGGGATCACGCACACCTATTGTCTAGAGTTCCCTTAACCCCAGAAGCCCTCCATCTCAATACCTCACCCTGGGAGCTTAGACAGGGGGGAAGAGCTGGCTTAATGTTCTCGATCAGTCCTGCTCTCTATAGATCAGAAACATATCTTTGTGCTCATATATGTTAATCATCATTTCTCAATAGCAACAGTCCCCTGTTCATACAGGACATCAAATCAAATATAATATCAAAAATATATATATCATGAAAATAATTCTTTATTCATCCCCCCTCTCATGGAGGCAGCAACCACAAGCTTATGCTTGTCTTGTACGACAATGCTGACTCAATATATGAAGAGATCTCAATCCTAGCTATATCTTTCATCATAAACCTATCCAACAAAATCAACTAGACAATATATATGAGATGAATCCAACAATGCCAAATATCGAAAACCCTGATTCAGGAACTTGAAATCAACTGTTAGTCAACTGCCGAACTTTGCGTCAATAAGCAAAAACTTCGGTCAACTGAAAAGTCAATTTTTAGGTTCTAGTTGTAGGGAAGATGTGTCATGCATGCGGCTGAAAGACTTCGGTCGAAATTTATCCATGACATGCCTGTGACTGCAGTTGAAATTTCTCCATGGCATGCTTGCGACTAAGACCCAAAACCCTAAAAAACGGAGATGCGAGCTTCGGACCCTGTAATTTCGGACATGTGCGAGCCAATCTTTGCGAACTGCCTCAGACCTATGCGAGCCTAAAACAAGAAAGAGAATAGAAGAGTGATCCAAGATGATGTCCAAATGAGGTTGAGGTCACTTGTATTTATAACCTTCCAAGGGTGCCCAATTTGCTTTTGGGTCGACTTGAACAAATATTCGCATGTGGGCTTTAATTCAAAAATACACTTTCCCTTGTCTAAATTGAGTGCTGCAATAGTCAAAATTGGTCCTCTCGAAAAGAGGAATCTTGTCCCATGGTTGGGATTTGTCATTGAGTTGCCAAATTAACATTGACAACCAATCTACCTTGAACAAGATACACTGACCATCTGGCTGATGTAGCACGCTCTCTCAGCTACTTTTGGTCGTACCCTAAACACACTTGCTCGGTCCTTCGACTCTTGATTTGCAGCAACTCCAATCTTCCTCTATCAATAAAACGACTCCATTAGGCCACTGAACTTGACTTCACCTGCTCTCTAACTGATTGTTCGTCCTTTAACGCATCAACACATTGAGAATCTTGTCGAGTTGTTCACAACTTCGTTTGTAAACAACTCTCAACTGCCCACTACTGCTCCTTAGCTGTTTTGGGACTTTCTTCCCACTAGTGCCTTCTTGTGCTGCCCGATGAAGACACACTTAGGGCTAGAGGGCTTCCCACTATCACTGTCGAATGTCTTTCTCCAACAATGAACTTAGGGCATAGAGGACTTCCCAACTTCCGCTATAGATGTCCTTCTCCATAAGGCAGCTCTGGGGCTACAAATTGCTCCTTGCTGATCAGACCTTTGAGATTTTCTTCTAACAATCCCTTATTCCTTCAAGAGACTTGTTCCTTAGGGCTTGAAGCAAGCCTCTACAATCCTCCACAAGTTGTTCTTTAGGCTGCTCCAACTTTGCTACTTCTAGCAGGCCTAAAGTCCTTCTTAGGTCATTGCACTTAGGGCCAACTTGGTCCACTCTCACGTTGCCGTCCAAATGTCCATGAGCGTCCAATACAAAGCCAACCATACTGTCCAACACTAGGAAACCATCCTCTTGTAAATCACATCAACTTAGGTATCAACCTCCTGCTGCTCTTCTTGACATGACACATAAGCAACTACTGCTGTAATATGCTCCTTAGGATGTCCTCAAAACTGTTGTCCAAACTCCTTTTGGAACAACCTCATCCCTAGCAACAAAATTCAGCTTGAAAGCATCAACAACATACCTTTCTAGGCTTGTACATATTACTGTAGCATCTGTGTACTGATTAGGACATCCAACCACTCTGATTACCCTTCCTGTTTGCTGCTAATAGTCCTCCAAGCATGCGGCCTTCCTCTGTCTTCAATCTGCTCCCATTCGCTGCTCTTCTAGGTGGGTCTAGACTAGGTTTTACGACATGCGGCTCCCAAATCTCCTTCAATTCAGACTTCGGCCTAGTCTGCACCAAACACAGGGGATTGCGACCTCACAAAACGGAGAAGTTTGCCTCCAAAACAACCCAAAAATACCATAAACCAACTCGTCTTGCCTAACAGATCATCACGACCTCCAAACAATCGCAAAAGATGCCAATCCTAGCCTCCTTTCCCTCACTTGGAGTCTGCCAATGCCCTATGGCCCAAACAGATATCTTCCTATGAATTTTGTTACTCTTAGATGATCTCAAATGCCTCCAACGACTCCTTTATTTATATCCTTCTCAAGGGCTCCAACGAATTTGTCAAGAAGGTAAAACTAGCCCTAGTCGACCTGCTCTCCTTGACAAATTAATCGACTAGCACACATAAAAATTCATATCTCCATGTGTAGAGTTTTGATTTTGGTGATTCTCATTGCCCCTAGTTGCTCTAGAGGTCCTCTATCATCTCCATTGGTCAAACCATCAATCCTCATCATGGTTTCACACCCACATGCTTGGGTGCAAAGCCCACAGACTTGGGTTCTTAGACCACAAGCCACTTTTGTGTGCTAACTCCTCCACAACCCTCTAGCCTAGGGTTTATAGTACCTCCCAAGCTAAAATCTCAACACGCCCTTTTAGCGAGGGAGGCACTTCCAACACTAAGAAGTCTCCATCATCATCTCCGGCGACACTAGCCCATCTGGCGTCCATCACAGCAACATACTCTGTTAAATGAAACCTGCAATCTCGGTAGTGCCTTTGCCTCATCTTGTTTGAACCTGAAGACCTCAACACTTCCATAGGGCTGCTCCCTCCAAGTATACATGATCTCCATTGGCTCAACCTGTCACTGATCTCATGTACTACAAGGTCAATCTGAGTTGCGATCAAACACGTGCCATCATCACCGCAACTTAGTCCTGCAAGCATTCATCCTCCTGGATCAAACACCACTCGTGCACATCCCTCCAATCTTGGATATGCAACATCACGATCCGGTGAAGACACGAGCCTGCCAATCTGTAGTCCACCACATGAAACAATCTCGATCATATCAATCTCGGCCATGCCAAAGCAATCCCCGAGCTGTCCCAACGATCCATGGCAAGTGATAGGAAGTCCATGATCAACAACATGTACTACAGCAAATTGTTTTTCACCAGGATCGCCACCAATCCACTAGAACTCCCAACCAATTTCGCTGCCGAGTTAGTCAAGACCACATCTCCATTTCTTTTGCTGAACCCTTTGCTCCATGATCAAGACAATCACAACTCCCTCTAAGCCGCTTTGTTGTGCACACTCTGATTCATTGGCCCTTCAAAGTAGCTCTGATTCCATGTTGATTTTCCACGATACTGGAGTCTAGGATAGAATCTTAAATCACTGATGCTACCAATCCAAATATCACACCAGGACTACTTTGCACAACGGAATAACATACAACAATGAATCTACTAGTGCACAAAATATACACAACTCTTTACAAATTCATACAACAACCCAACTTCGTTATATTAATCAAACTGATGATACAACAGTATAGGGCTCCCGTACCAGGGATAATGGCCCTCATACATTCACAAATACAAGGCAACAACAACTAGGGCTTGATGTAGTCCTTTGACAACCAATCTACCCTGAACAAGATACACTGACCATCTAGCTAATGTAGCGCACTCTTTTAGCTCCTCTCGGTTGATCTTGAATACACCTGCTTGGTCCTTCAGCTCCCGATCTGTAGCAACTCCAATCTGCCTTTATCAATGAACCAACTCCATTAGGCCACTAAATTCGGCTTCACCTGCTCTCTCGCTGATTGTTCGTCCTTCAATGCATTAACACATTGAGACTCTTGTCGAGTTGTTCACAACTTCATTTATGAACAACTCTCAACTGTCCACTGCTGCTCCTCAGCTCTTTTGGGACTTTCTTCCCACTAGTGCCTTCCTGTGTTGCCCAATGAAGACAACGAAGGGCATCCTTAGATAGATTGTGAATTGGTATGCGTAAAATCCCAATACTAGCATTGAAGTTACCAAGAAGAGTAATATCTCCCAAAGGAGTATTGGGAAATCTCTGGAAATAGATCAAGAAAGGGATAAATATTAGTGTGAAGCATAAAGTTTGAAGAAATGGGGGGAAGTAACAAGCAACAATTGGATATGGATTAGAGCTTATGTGGAGCCAACTAAATCTAAAACCACATGTATTTAGGGTTCAAATTAGAGGTTAAGATTGACACCTTGGATCCAAGGTGATCATGAATAAGGAAAATGATGCATTTGGACCCACATGCTCCATGTTGTCTATGTATCCCATGCCTAAATGGTAAATGCCCAATTAATGTTGATGTTTTGGGTAGTATCAAGAGGATTCTCATGTGTGGGGCAAGTAGGCGGCTAAGTGATGGGGCTTTGCACTCGTAGACCTATGGCATTTTGATGACCCACGGTATTTTAATGATCTGTGGTATTTTGATTATCAATGGTATTGCACCCTTTGGAAAAGTATAAGTCAAGATTGAGTGATTCATTCTTGTAGTAGGTCGGCAAGATAACATCTTGTAGAGGAGAAGGCTGAGTAGGCCTCAAACTTTTAGAGGGCTAAGAGGGCTTTCCACAAGAGAGGCGTCTTGTGTAGCAGGACGAGCAGGCCTTAAATCTGGGGCAGCAAGGGGAGTTGTGTATTGACACCGAGCAAGAGCATAAAGACGTGTAGGAGCACGAGACATTGAGAGAGGTTATCTCAAGCAAGCAAAAGTTTTTTATGAGCAATATTACAGGTTTGCTATGAGTGAGATACTTAGTTGTGTTGGGCCTGAGGAAAGAGCATGGAGCAACAAAAGAGATCCATATCAACCAGACCAAGAACAGATCTAGGGCTTGATCGGCTAGATCATATCCAGGGTAGTTGTTGTATATGTAATTTCCTTGGGGGCCACTATCCCAGTAAGGGAGCCCGAGTAGATTTTGAAAGGAATTTAATGAAGAACTGTAGAATGGGTTGAACTTGTGTGTAATATGTTCTGGTGTGTGATTGAGATTGGTTTTGCTTCTATTGCATTTTTAAGTTAAATTTTTTTTTGGGGGGTTGGGTTAAAGATGCAACAAAAGCACAAAGAAAAAGAATGGAGCGAAAAGGGAGTGGCTGACCCCGTGATAGGGCTATTAGACCTAGCCCCCTGTGCAAGAAAGGTTGTCGACTTGAGATAGCAGCAAGTCGTGACAGACAACGGTCGGCCATTGGGCTTGCGTGAAGGTTGCGTCGATGATAGCTTAAGGTGGCAGTGTAGGGAGGCTTGGCGCCGACAAGTGGTCGCATAATAATGTAGGCAATAATGTTAGCCGTAGGTTATTGAAGGTTGACCACGATCCAATCCAACTTTGGTTGCTAGCCATAAGGGATGTGACTAGTGTAGTCACTGGCATACTGCATGAGAGGACATTGGAAAGAAGCGATAGGTGAGGAGATATGCTTGAGAACGCGGCACTGCGACGACAACCAACAAGGAAAGAGACCGTTGTGAGGAGACAAGGCTTAGGCAAACGTAGTTGTACGCACAAGAACAAGGGAGGTAGGCCAGCTGTGAGTGCACGATGTTGGGGACCCAACTATAGGCCACTACCAACTGCCAGACAATAGTTGCAACCTAATTGACATTGTGTTGTTGCACGTCGATCCAGCTGAGTAGCTCGCGAGAGAGACTAATTGTCAAAGACAGTCTTAATGTCTAGACAAGAGTGCCACAAGGAAGTGGAGGTCATGGGCGGACAAGAATATCCATAGAAGTGGCCATAACAAAGTGTTGTGGAAGTAGAGGCCAATAGGGCCATGCACATTCCACAAGAATGTAGTTGGGTGAGTGGGTGTAGTAGCACACATGAAGTGTGGGATTGATGCAGGGTGTTGCGTGTGGAAAAGTTAGGGCCTATAAGAGTTTAATTGTAGAAATGGTAGGAAGGATCATGTCGTGGGCAAGGTGCCACGGTAGGCATGAACAAGTAGTTGTAGGATGTAGTGGCCAACAAGGAATCACTAGGCAAGGGATCTATTGTGATAGGTTGTGAATAGAGGTGCCAACAAGATTTGGGCGACAAAGCATGGTACAAAGGACAATACTAGTAGGGTTTACCAACAGGATTGACATAGGCCAACCCTCAAAGAGAGAGAGGGAGACTGTACCAGTCGAGGGTTAGGTAGCAGTGCTAGAGAGACCTAGCATTGGGAGCTATAAGATAAAGAATGAGGCTTGAGACATTGTGCAAGAACCAGAGTGTAAGCCAATTCCAAGTGGTTCTTTCAGAAGGACCTTCCTCACTAAGAGGGAGTGTTAGAGTTTGTAGCCGGGGCAAATACTTCTGCATAGTCCTAAGTGTTCTTGTGATAAGAGAGGGGCCGAGAAGGCATGATCGAGATGGTCAAAGGGCTGAGATAGCCATTGGAGATCCAAGTAAGAAGCTTGGAGTGAAAGTCAAGCAGAGACCTTGAGGGTCAAGAAGGCCTATGATCTAGAGTTAGAGGGAGTTAGGCTTTAGAGGGAGCCATGTAGATGTGAGAGAGTAGTCCTCCAAGATTGTGTCATGGTACAAGATGGCCATGCATGATGCTCAAGAGCAGGAGGCTTCTAGCAATAGGATGTCTTTGAGGAAGGGTCACTGTCATATAGTGGGAATTGCTTCTATGTCATATGGAGCAATTGTGGTAGTAGATCGAGGGTGGAAATGTGTTCCAGGTTCGAAGCTAGAACCACTTCCAGGTGGTGTTGTGATCCTTCACGAAGAGGGAGTGTTGATGTTTTGGGTAGCATCGGGAGTATTCTCACGTGTGGGGCAAGTGGGCTAAGTGATGGGGTTTTGCACTCGTAGACCCATGGTGTTTTGATGACCCATGGTATTCTGATAACCCTTGGTATAGACCCATGATATCGCACCTTTTGGAAAAGTATAAGTACAAGATTGAGTGATCCATTCTTTTGGTGGGTCAGCAAGAGAGCATCTTGTGGAGAAGGCTGAGTAGGCCTTTGACCTGTGGAGGGCCTTTCACAAGAGAGGCGTCTTGTGGAGTGTTGAAGGTTCGGCCTTCGTATTTGAGTCATTATAAAATGTATTTATCAAAGAATGAAAAGGAAAAAATTATTATTATTACAATGACTTATTAAAGCATGGGTTTCATGCTTGGGTCATCATTTTATAGGTCAAAGTCCGCATTGAGGACTTCTAGGTTTTATATTGAGTCATTAGAGTCATTGTCCATTTAATGAGACCCTTCTTGGGCTTTTGAATCATGTAAAAAGAATTATTATTGAGTCAAATATGTAATTTGTCCCCTCCACACCAAGTCGACCCTTGCCTGATGAAGTCAACCTACAAGAGGACAATTCGACCCATAGAAGAGGCTATATATACAAGTGCAGTTCGATCTATTTGCTCACCAACTCAACAAGTTCAGTACACAAGAAGGAAGTGCAGAAAAGTCCGAAGTTCAAGGAGAAGAAGGAAGGATTGCAAGTCAAAGTTTTTGGGCTATCTCTCTCTCTCTTTTATGCGAAGTTACTGGGATATTTGTTGGGTCGAAGTTCTGTTGCTGGGAAGGTCAAAGTTTTGGATTTGCTGTGTTGAAGTTCTGCTATTGGGAAGGTTGAAGTTTTGGATTTGCTGGGTTGTAGTGTTGCTACTATAGGGTTAAAGATCTAGATTGAAGTTGCTGGAAGGAAGGGCTGACTTGGTCGTTGGAGGAAGTCTGTGTCTAGGTTGAAGAGACTTGGATTATCTCATCTTAACTACCGAAGCAAGAAGTTTGACTGGGTTTTCCCCTAGATATGGGTTTTCCCCTGATAGATTGCCTACATCTTGTGTCTCTTGTTCTTGTGGTCTTTATACACACATAATTTGGTAATTGCTTGATGAAAGATAATATAATAAAGAAGTGAAAGAATCCAACATAATTCACAAGTAATTATCAAGAAAGAGAAATCAAACCCTGATTCTACTAGAATTGATTTCTCAACATGGCATCAGAGCTAAGGTCAAGGAAGATTGGAGATCATTTTGTTGGCTTGAAAGAAAGGGCTACTCCCTCTATGATAAGATACTTGAAAATGGGATTCAATATTGCAAGAAGATGGATCAAAAGAATCATCTACAACCTCTTCAATAAGGTCAAAAGCAAAGGGTTTTTGGCTGCACTCAGAGGTTCACTCAATGATGACAATGCATGGATTATTGATAATGGAGCATCAAGACACATGATAGGGGATAGCAAACAACTTCACTCTCTATCAAAGGAACAATCTTCTCATACAGTGGAATTGGGAGACAACAAAAGCTATGTTGTTAAAGGCCTGGGATCCACTGCTTTGAAGCTGGACAATGGAGCAAAGATACATCTCAACAATATACTCATGTTCCAGGTTTGAAAAAGAATTTACTTTCAATTTCTTGCTTAGAAGATAACGCTGATAGAATTTCTTTTGTAGATAAAAATGTTTTGGCTTGGGGAAAATATTCAAGCATTGATAAAGCTAGGGTTATTGGAATACGTGAAGGAAGCCTATATAGAGTCATAACACCATCTCCTCAAGCCCTAGTTCACATGGAAATCAATCCCATTGAACTATGGCATAAAAGATATGGAAATTTACATTATAAGATTATTCCCTTTCTCAATCAATTGGTAAATGGCATTCCCAATTTCAAAGAAGATTGTGAAGGAATATGTAAGGGATGTGCCTTAGGAAAGAATACAAGGAAGCCATTTACAACTTACAAGCAGTGAAACAAGATCTAAAGAAATATTGGACCTCATTCATTTAGATGTGTGTGGGCCTATGTTTGACAAATCACTTGCAGGTCATCTTTATTATGCAACCTTCATTGATGATCACTCTAGAAAGATATGGCTCTATCTACTCAAATCAAAGGATGAAGTATTTAGGAATTTAGGTTTGAAGTAGAAACCTTAACTGAAAGAAGAATAAAGACTTTGAGATTTGATAATGGTGGATAATACACTTCAAAAGAAATAATTGCATATTGCAAAGAAGCAGGAATTAAGAGGGAGCTTATTGTTCCCTACAATCCCGAACTAAAGGGAGTTGCAGAAAGGAAAAATAGAGCACTTGAAGAATGCATACGAACAATGATTTTTGAAACAACAATGACCGTTGTATATATACAAAATAGAAGTCTTGATAAAATCCTTGATAATATGACACTTGAAGAATCATTCACAGGAAGGAAGCCATGTGTGGACCATCTCCGAATCTTTGGATGTCCCGCCTATATCAACATTGTAAAGGACAAACGAAAGAAGATAGATTCTACAAGCATTAAAGGGATTTTTGTTGGCTACAGTCTTTCTTCGAAGGCATATAGAATCTACATCAAGGAAGGAAGACATATGGAAGTAAGCAGGGACGTTGTATTTGATGAAAATCATGCCTACAAAAAATCCAAAGATATTCCTATTGATTCCGATGATGAAGACATACCACTATTCGAAGAAGAAGAGCATCACGACAATCCTACTACAAATCAAGAAGAAGAAGAATAAGGACCAAGTAAGCCTATTCAACCTGTGATCATACTCGACACAAGGAAGAGGCCAAATTGGTTAAAAGTTATCTTGAAGATGCCGAAGGACATGGAGCTACGAATGGAACTTTTAGAGAAAGCAAAAGACGAAAAAGATATTTTGGATATGCTGCATACATGACAAAACTAATAGAAGATGAACCAACTACATTTGAGGAAGCTGCTCATCAAGGATTATGGAAGAAGGCTATGTAGGAAGAATAGCAATCCATCACGATGAATGGGGTTTGGGAAATCATTCCTAGACCAAGTGACAAATTGGTTGTCACTTCTAAATGGATCTACAAGATCAAGCACGCTGTTGATGGAAGCATAGACAAGTACAAAGCTAGATTCGTTGCAAGGGGTTTCTCTCAAAAGGAAGGCACAGACTATGAAGAAACCTTTGCACCTACCGCAAGATATACTACTATTAGATCTTTGGTTCCATTGGCTGCAACAATGGGATGGAATATCCATCAAATGGATGTAAAAACAACATTTCTGAATGGAACCATCGATGAAGAAGTATAAATTGAACAACCTGAAGGCTTTGAAATAAATGGCAAAGACACTCATGTTTGTAGACTCAAGAAGGCCCTATATGGTTTGAAGCAAGCTCCTAGGGCATGGTATGCAAGAATGGATGCATACCTTCTAAGAATCGGGTTCATCAAAAGTACTGCTGATCCAAATCTCTATATCAAAGTTGTGGATAATGAGGCAGTGATTATTCTACTATATGTGGATGATCTATTTATTACAACTGTAGAGCGAAGGATATAAGAATGCAAGAAGATGTTGGAAGCTGAGTTTGAGATGAAGGATTTGGGACTGATGCATTATTACCTAGGTCTGGAAGTATGGCAGATGCCTAGGAAGATATATTTGGGGCAAGGAAAGTATATAATCAAGTTGTTGCAGAAATTTTGTATGATGGATTCCAAGCCCATGACTATTCCCATGATCACCAATCTCAAGAAGTTGAGAAGCTCTGACTCAAGTCTCCTAGATCGTACCACCTATTGTAAGTTGGTGGGTTCTCTGATGTATTTGGTAAACACTAGATCAGATATATGTTTTTCTGTGAACATTCTTAGTCAATTTCAGTTGGAGCTTCGTCATGATCATTGGATAGCTGCCAAGCATATATTAAGATATTTACATGGCACTATACATCACGACCTAGAATATGATAGCAAGGAAGTCAAGTTGATAGGTTTTACAGATTCTGATTGGGGTGGCAGTGAGACTGATGGAAGAAGCACTACTGGTGGATGTTTTAGTTTGGGATCTGCGATGACTTCATGGATGAGTAGAAAGCAAGATCTTGTTGCTTTGAGTAGTGCTGAAGCTGAGTATGTGGCTGCATGTGAAGTAGGAAAGGAGGTTGTATGGTTGAGGAAACTTTTCCCAGATTTGTTTGAGAATCCTCTAAGTCCTACTTTGATAAATTGTGATAATAAACGCAACATTAAGATGTTTGAAGATCCCGTGTTCCATGCAAAGACGAAGCATATCAACAATAAATACCACTACATTAGAAGTTTAGTACAAGATGGGATCGTGAAGCTATAGTATGTCCTGATCGATGAACAAGTAGCTGATGTGTTAACAAAGTCTCTTCCTAATGAGAAGTTTGAATGTCTGAGAAGCATGCTTGGTTTGGTTGATATCACTAATCTTGTTGATGATAAATGTTTGGAAGAGATTTGAGGAGGCATCTTGTGTGATACAAAATGCCTGGGAGGACATCTGGCCGACATATGTGTTGATGTCTAGTTCCCAAAGTAGGGAGGGTGGTGTTGGTCATAAAGCTTTGATTTTGCATTACATACCTAGTTCTCTGGGTTGATGGTTAGCAAGTAAGCCTAATGGTACCTAGAGATGCTAAAAGCTTTAGTCTGTCTTAGTCTCACTCAGATAGATTGCCCTGGTCAGGAATCTAGTCCGTGGCACCATGTGTGCCTAAGTTCTTTGTAGTTCTTGTGTTTTGAGATCTTCCTTGTACTTGTGTATACATGTGTAAAAATGAATACCCACCTAGTTAAGAGGAAGTGTTGAAGAATGTAACTAGGTTCGGTCTTCATACTTGAGTCATTATGAAATGTATTTATCAAAGAATGAAAAAGAAAAAATTATTATTATTACAATGACTTATTAAAGCATGGGTTTCATGCTTGGGTCATCATTTTATAGGTCAAAGTCCCCATTGAGTACTTCTAGGTTTTATATTGAGTCATTAGAGTCATTGTACATTTAATGAGACCTTTCTTGGGCTTTTGAATCATGTAAAAAGAATTATTAGTGAGTCAAATATGTAATTTGTCACCTCCACACCAAGTCGGCCCTTGCCTGATGAAGTCAGCCTACAGGAGGACAATTCGACCCACAGAAGAGGCTCTATATACAAGTGCAGTTCAATCTATTTTCACCAACTCAATAAGTTCGATACACAAGAAGTGCAGAAAAGTGCCAAGTTCAAGGAGCAGAAGGAAGGATTGCAAGTCGAAGTTTTTGGGCTATCTCTCTCTCTTTTATGCGAAGTTACTAGGCTATTTGCTAGGTCTAAGTTTTGTTGCTGGGAAGGTTGAAATTCTGGATTCGCTAGGTCGAAGTTCTGCTGTTGGGAAGATTGAAATTCTGGATTTGTTGGGTCGAAGTGCTGTTACTACAAGGTCGAAGATCTAGATCGAAGTTGCTGGAAGGAAGGGCTGACTTGGTGGTTGGAGGAAGTCTGTGTCTAGGTTGAAGAGTCTTGGATTATCTCGTCTTAACTACTGAAGGAAGAAGTTTGACTGAGTTTTCCCCTAGACAGGGGTTTTGCCCTAGCAGAATGCCTACATCTTGTGTCTCTTGTTCTTGTGATCTTTATACACACATAATTTGGTAATTGCTTGATGAAAGATAATATAATAAAGAAGTAAACGAAGCCAACATAATTCACAAGTAATTATCAAGAAAGAGAAATCAAACCCTAATTCTACTAGCATTGATTTCTCAACACAGATTGAGTAGGCCTTGGATCTGGAGCAACAAGGGGAGTCGTGTATGAACACTAAGCAAGAGCATAGAGACGTGCAAGGGCATGAGACATTGAGAGAGAGATTCTCTCAAGTAAGCAAGAGATCTGTGTGAGTAATATTGTAGGTTTGTTGTGAGTGAGATACTTAGTTGTTTCGGTTTCGAAGAAAGAGCATGGAGTAGCAAAGAAGATCTTGATCAATTAGATTGAGGATGGATATAGGGCTTACTCCACTGTATTAGATTCAGGGTAATTGTTGTATATGTAACTTCCTTGAGGGCCATTATTTGAGTAAGGGAGCCCGAGTAGGTTTTGAGAATAATTTAATGAAGAACTGTTGATTGGGTAGAACTTGTGTGTAATATGTTCATGTGCGTTATTGAGATTGGTTGTGCTTCCGTTGCATGTGTAAGTTAAAGAGCCTAGTATTGCTTTTTATTTAGTAGATCTGAGATAGACTGCAAGGAATACTTGCCAAGTTGCTGGGTTTATGAAAATTTAACAATTATATCACTCAAAAAAGTGGATAGAATCACTTAGGGCTCTTGTGCATCTCTGTGAGAAAAATGAGGTCCCCTGTGGAAATTGCATCCTGGAATGTTATTGGGGAGGTCCATACACAACCATTTTAGTTCCCACTTATGATAGAGATAACTATTGCCCCTCCCTTTTTATTAGGAAACAAAGCTAGCTTATTCCTGGCTCTAAGAGCAGGGGATACTTAGCAGACCAAAAATAGGTTGTAAGTGTGTCGTCGCTTGAAATGCACACACCCAAGACTTGTGGGAAAAATCCTCAACCCCACAAGTTGTGGACTTAATGGTGAAATGCCCGGAGAAGGGGCTGTCACCTAATCCTAGTTCTCTCTGTCTAGGCCCTCTCCTAGCTAAGCCAAGGGGGGTGGTCCCTATTGGAAATTTCTAAGGAAAAAGCTTTTTAAATCTAACAAGTTCTAGGAGATAATTAGTAAACCAATTAGAGCATCAACTATATAATTACATGAAATATAACTTGAAGCAAGGAATTAAACTAGCAAGTATGAGTAAATCATGAGCATATAATTCATATCAACAAGTAAACAAATCAAATGATTCAATCACATATCCTGCAAGGAAAACTGTAAGTAGACCAGTGCCTTTAAATATAAAGTTGCAAGAAATTATAGGAAATATGATAATACTTGCAAAAATGGAAATGATTTCAAGATAATCAAGTACACAATATAGAGAAGTTGCAAAACAAGTCTTAGTAAATCAAGACAAAACCACAATAGCAAAAGATTATATACAACTGTGAAAGATGAACAACTAAATGCAAATAAAGCTTGCAAGTGAACAAAGCTTGTACTTGAAAGTGAAATTGCTCAAACATGATATAATGACATCAAAGGAAAAAAAAATGAAATGGACAAGTACAAGAACATAAAGTGAAGTGGTTGCAAGTAAATATGCTCACAATCCAACTCGTATGTATTTGAGAAAGAGCTTAAATGATAACCAACTACATGCAAGGTGAACCAAAGTTGCAGGTGAGTGTGTGAAGAAAAGTGGTCTTGGTTAATTTAATTAATGCTTGTTGACACCTAATCCTCATGATTGGGTGAATTTATGTAAATAATTAAATTAGGAATGTGAACAGTCATCAGGAGATGAACTGAACAGTCACTCCCTATTGTATATAACAAAGACCTACCTGATGGAATGATATACGAATCAATTTTCTGCCTAATGGAGTTACTGCCTGGCCTGACATGGTATCAGAGCCAACTCCTTTTTTAGCCTTTATGTCTTTGTAACTCCTGGTCTACTCCACTGCTCCCCATATAATTCAGTAACTGATTACCTGTGTTCTGTCTGCCATCCCTGCGCTCTCTGTCTGACATTCATCTGACCTGGTTTGAAACATTTGCACTGTCCTGACCTGGTTTGAAATGTTTGCGCTGTCCTGACATGGGAACGTTTGCGCTGTCCTGACCTGGTTTGCAAAATAGTTGAATGCTTGTCATCCTAACCTGGTTTGAGCGCTGGACGCTTCTAGTATCAGTTTCAAATAATTTAACGCTGGACGTTTCATATGTTTGAACGCTGGACGCCGTCTATCAGTTTCATTTGTTTGAAAGCTGGAAGCTCTGTTGCTTGATTTCTTGCTGGACGCTTTGTATGTAGCTGGGGCCATGTCTGTTTTATCATTGCTCGACACACCATGATGGGCACCCTAAAGGGTTCAACCTTGAAATGTAGCTGCTCTTTCCAAGATTTCAACTAGAATATGGCGAGAAGGCTTCCGGTTATGTTTGAAGGTGATGACAGGACGTTTAAGCATCTGTTGTTGTGTCAAGTTATCGCCATACCAAAGATATCTCTCGCCCAGCTTCGCAGATTGAATGAATAAGAGGGGCTCACTCGTTAACGAACGCGAGAGTTCATTTTCCTCTGCTTTCCTTGCATAACCAAGAGTTTGCTTCTCACACAAACGGTCAATTTCTTCTTCTTTCATTGCAATATGAACTTGATTGCGATATAGTTTTTTTACAACTGATAAACCAAAAGTGGAGTGAAGCTGCAAGTTGCTGGTCTGACTGTTCAAATGGTTGAACACTGGTCATGGTATATTCCTTTCAAATAATTGAACGCTGGCCTAATATCCTTTCAAATAGTTGAAAGCATACATTTGAACGATGACAACAAATTTGTAGCAGAATATTTGGTGTAGGTAGAATGTCCATGATGCGTTGAGCCCTTTTAAAAGAGGCCATATGGAGTATTTTTTTTCTATTAGAAAAAGTTTTTTTTTTTACAGAATGCATTCAATCATATCCATGGTAGGAATAGTTCTCACTGGCAAGGAGAACTATCCTGAATGGTCTCGGATGATAAAACACACCCTCATCTTCAATGAGTTTTGGAAAGGAGTGTGTGTCGGAGAAGGAGACAATAACCCAGTATAGCCTGCCTCAGACAAAGAGCTCATCATTTGGGAAAACAAGAACATCAAAGCTTATGCATTAATCGCAGCATCTGTAAATGAAGAGGTGAGTCGCCATATTTCGTCATATTCAACTGCCTTTGAAGCTTTACAAAAGCTGAAAGAACTCTACGACTCACATTCTGCACTTGAAGTCGTTCAACTCATGATTAAACTCTTCACTCTTGAACTGCAAAATAATGATCCTCTTGCTCTTGCATCTGAAGTAAAGTCTATAATGCATGATATAAAATCCACTAAGGTTGAATTGGATATTCCTCTTATTGCTTTTCTCAAGGCACTTTATCCTACTTACTCCAATTATCTTGAGTCATTGCAAGCGAATGGAAATCTCAAAGATATAAACTTTGACTCTCTTGTGAAAAAGTTTGTTGAAAGAGAGAAAACTTTTGGAAAAAAGATAGCCCCTGAATCTTCTGAAGACCTGTGTGCCTTGCTCATAAAGAAAAGCATCCTGCTCAAGATTCTACAAGAGGAAGAGGAAGATATTTCAGAGGCAGGGGGGGTAGACATTCTCAAGGAGAAAAGGCAGATTTGCACTGCATTCACTGCAAAAAAAATGGATCACATGATGCCTCTACATGCAAGCTACCATGGGACAAAATTGAGTAGAAAAGAAACCAACAGAAAGGTAAAAATGATGATACAGACAAAGGTAAAGCACCTGAATCCGCTCACTATGTTGAGGCACAATGTAACATTGGAGTAGTAAATGAAGATTTGTTTAATGCTTCACTTGCTTCATGGAAAAATGATTGTTTGCTTGATTCAGGAGCAACTTGCCACATGTCTCATAGAAAAGATTTTTTTGAAGATTTCACTGACAATGTTGATGGAGCAGTATACTTTGCAGATCAATCAAAAATCAAGCCATCAGGGCTTGGCACAATCAGGCTTAAACTGCCTGGTCTTCCAGAATTTCTTCTGCATCATGTTCTATATCTCCCACAGCTCAAGAGAAACTTGTTGTCCTTGGTCCACATCCGCCAGCAAAGTTACTCCATTCATATGTTTGATGGCAAGCTTGAGGTAAGAAAAACATCTGACCACTCACTTGTCATGAGGGGAATAGAAGAAGAAAGGCTTATCAAGCTGCAAGGAACCTCTGCTCATGGACAACATCTCTCATACAATTCTCATCATGAAGAAGGTACACTTCCATCAAGCTTATTATGGCATGCTAGATTTGTACATTTGAACTATGACAGTCTCCGCTTGTTGAAGAAAAATGGTGTAGCTGGTTTGCCTACAATTCCTAGAAAACTTAAGCAATATGATGCTTGCATTCTAGGAAAGCGTAGCAAACAGTGTTTTCATGATTCACATTCAAGAGCACATAGGAAACTTGAACTCATTCATTCAGATTTATGTGGTCCAATCCCTGTTCCTTCTGCAAATGGAAATAAATATATCATGACGTTTATTGATGACTACACCAGAATGTGCTGGGTTTATTTATTGAAGAACAAATCGGATGCTTTTCAAACATTCAAGAATTTTCATAAATGGATTGAAAATGATGCACAATCTAATATTGGGTCTATTCGCACTAATAATGGAAAAGAATACACATCAAATGAATTTGAAAACTATCTTCGCCAACATGGGATCAAACATCAAACAACTGTGCCTTATAATCCCCAACAGAATGGTGTAGCTGAAAGAATGAATAGAACAATCTTGAATATGGTACGATCCATGCTTTTCTTCAAAAATGTAAAGATAATGTTTTGAGCTGATGCTGTTCTATGTGCTGCATATATAAAGAATAGATGTCCATCTAATGCTATAAGAAACAAAACTCCTTATGAATTGTGGTATGGACATGTTCCTTCGGTAAAACATCTTAGGGTCTTTGGTTCCACCTGTTATGCTTTGATACCAAAGGTACATAGAAACAAACTTGGTGCTAGAAGTCGTAAGTGTATCTTCCTGGTATTCAAATACCTCCAAAGCATACCGCCTCTATGATGAAGAAAATAAAAAGTTTGTTATATCTAGAGATGTAATTTTTCTTGAATCATCCAAATCTGACAATGTTGTTGAGCGGCAAGTTGATCGCTTGGATAGATTCGCAAAAGCGAAATCATTTCAAGAATTTGATAATCAGATTCCACATCTTGAAGGGGGGATTCCTATTCTAGATCAACATGTGGAATCTTCTTCTGAAGAATACTCTCCCCCGAATGAAACTCCAACAACGGATGATGCTTTAAGTGATGTAATTGATAGAATTGGGAGACTCAATCTTGATTCAGTCCCAACTCAATCAATGGAGCAGCCTGGACCATCTGAGAAAGGTCCCCCAAAGTGGCTGACAAAGGCACTTGAAAGTGTTCATCCTGATGAAGTTGGAAACACAGGAACCAGAAATTCAAACTGGCAAAATGGTGGTGATGTAGATGACTCTAATTCACCTGTTGATATAGATGTTTCTTATGATTGTGAATTGAACTTGTCTACCGATTTTGAACCAACTTCCTTCAAAGAAGCTGCTTCTCATGATGAATGGAAAGAAGCGATGCAAAAGTAGTATGATGCCCTCATAAAGAACGACACTTGGAAGCTGGTTAATCCTCCATTAGGAACCAAACTAATTGGCTGCAAGTGGGTCTACAAGAACAAGTACAAAGCTGATGGCTCACTTGACAAGCACAAAGCTAGGCTTGTGGCAAAAGGTTTTGCACAGAAGGAAGGGGTCGATTATGAGGAAACTTTTGCTCCCACAGCAAAATGGGCCACCATCCGGACACTCTTTGCACTGGCAGCTCAGAACGGTTGGAAAGTCCATCAAATGGATGTAAAACTGCCTTCTTGAATGGAGATCTAAAAGAAAATGTTTTTATGTCCCAGCCTAAAGGATTTGCTGTGAAAGGACATGAACATAAAGTATGCAAACTTGTGAAGTCCTTGTATGGCCTCAAACAAGCACCACGAGCCTGGTATGAAAAGCTAACTGAGCATCTTCTGAAACTCAACTTCAATCATTTTGATCTTGATGATGCAACTTTATTTGTCAAGAAAGTTGGCAAAACAGTTGTATATCTTGTGGTATATGTAGATGATCTTTTAATGACAGGGAACAATGAAAGCTATATTGCATCCATAAAGAAAGAATTAGGAAAAAGTTTTGAAATGACTGATTTGGGCTATGTTCATTACTATCTTGGCATTGAAGTAACCCAACATCCAAAATCCATATTTCTTTCTCAAAAGAAATACATTGGAGATTTGTTAAACAGATTTGGCATGACAGAGTGCAATCCTCTTTCTACTCCAATGGAACAAAACTTAAAGCTCACATCTATTGAAGGAAAGGAATTTGAGGATGCAACAAAGTACAGACAGCTTATAGGAAGTCTCATCTACCTCACTACTACCAGACCAGACATTTCATTTGCTGTTGGAATCCTCTCCAGGTTTATGCAAAAGCCTTGTGAGGGACATTGGTCTGCTGCAAAAAGAGTTCTAAGGTACTTGAAGGGAACTCAAGACCTTGGAATCAAGTACACACAGGTGGACGACTTCAGCTTGATTGGATACTCTGATTCAGACTTCGATGGAGACAAAGAAACTGGAGTATCTACTTCAGGATATGCTATGAGTCTTGGATCAGGAGCTGTCTCTTGGAGATCACGCAAACAATCAGTTCCAACAGATTCCACAATAGAAGCAGAATACGTGGCAGTAGCTGAAGCAACGAAAGAAATTGTGTGGCTCAGAAAAATTCTTGAAGATTTGCAGGTAAAACAAGTACAATCAACTCCACTCATGATTGACAACACCTCTGCAATAAAGTTGGCCAAGAACCCAAAGTTCCATGATCGTACAAAGCACATCAATACTAAATATCATCTGATCCGACATCATGTTGAGGCCAAAACAATCCATCTCCGTCATTGTTCCACAAATGAGCAAATTGCAGACATCTTCACCAAAGCGCTTGGAAGAGAAAAGCTTGAAAGATTCAGAACGATGCTTGGACTCACCAACATCCCTTCAGATTAAGGGGGGGAATGTTGACACCTAATCCTCATGATTGGGTGAATTTATGTAAATAATTAAATTAGGAATGTGAACAGCCATCAGGAGATGAACTGAACAGTCACTCCCTATTGTATATAACAAATACCTACCTGATGGAATGATATACGAATCAATTTTCTGCCTAATGGAGTTACTGCCTGGCCTGACAATGCCTATTCTAGGGCGTTACTCCTTCTCAATTCCTTCAGCTTGGTAAGGACTTAAGGTGGTTGCAAGAAGGCTCAAGTGGAGAAGCTAAGGCTTCATTAACGATATCCACCTAGTTCTTCAAAACAACCTGCACGCCTTCGTTCCTACAAAAGACTTAGCCATGCAAGAGAACTGCGAGGTCATGCGTTTTACCTTTCCTCCAAACTCACATTTTGGGAAGTTTGAAGAAGATTTCTTGAAATCTATCAACAAAGCTTATGCTTGGAGGTAAATTTTAGGGAAGCAAAATTGCAAAATGTGAGTGAGATGTAAGGTTAAAACAAGTGCTTAATGACAAGATTGTTTATGAGTTAATAGTGCCAATTATAGCTCAATAAAATGTCACACTTGCATAAAATTGTAAGATGTGGAATGCAAACAAATTAGACTATGACGTGAACAATGGAATAATCGATGTACCAACAATAAAATGAATTATATCAGTAGTGAATAAGTCAGATCTAAGCAAGTAAATCAGCTATGGAAATGTGTGTACTTCAATGTGCTAAATAGCGCAATGGAAAATGTAAATTAGAGATGAGATCTAGCATGTGAATGAGCAATTAAATGATGAAATGAGCAAGTAAATCAACTAAACTAGTAAAACAAATGAAACAAGTTAGTCACCAATCACCTAAAGATCCACCTTCCAAATGAGGAGACTGGGATGCCAAGGAGAAATCCCCAACCTCCCTCAATTTTTTTTTTCTTTTATTAGTTAGATAGAAGCCCTCTTATAGGGAAGTGAGGGACTTTGAAAGTATTGAGGAGATTTTACAAAGGTGTCAAAAAACAAATACTCCTCAAAATCTAGTAAAACTAAGCTACTAGATATTACAATACTTATTGCAAATTACAATGGAGAGTTCCTCAATGAGGCAACTTGCTTTTCCTCCAAGGGATCTAATTTTGATGGCTCAACTTCCAAATCTTCAAGACGAAAATTTGCGCAAAAGAAAGGGATGGTAGGCCTTTATTTTATATCCATGGACAAGGGTAGGAAGAGGTCCCAAATATGCATATTTCTTGATCCGTCAAGCCTCCACCTATGGATCCCTTCAAGATGCCTTTAAAACCCACTACTGAAGCCTCCATAAAAAACTACACAAGCATAGAAGGAGATCAGATCACTTGCAAGAGAATTAAATCGTAAAATAGTGAGAATGTACACTTAGAAATACAAATGAAAGCCACAAGAGGATGATGACACTTCCGCTCTTGTGCAAGCAAGAAGGGGCTAGCCCTTCGACTAAGGTCTATAAAGTTATATCATTCAATGAAAGTGCACAAAACAAGCAAGTAGATTCTGATTTAATAATAGAATGTCTTAGAGAGCTATGGTAGAAACTCCCTTTCAATTCGTCGGATCAAACCTTTGAGAGAAGTAACTCAATGTGGGTTTTTGCTCCTTTTGCCTCCTTGAGAGTGAGTTTGCTTAACCAAGAACTTACCCCACGCTCAAGCTTATTCAAAAGATGTTAGATTTCTACAACCTTGAAAGAAATTATAAGATCCACAAGGGACTAGATTACACAATGAAAAAGGAGGCCAGAGATTCAACCGAAAACCTACTAGTGCTCTTTCCTCTAGAGCGATCCTCTAGGCCAAAAATCGATACAAGATAACTTAGCTGATGAACTAACAAAATCAAATCAATAAGCTAAGAACATTAAGCACAAAATCTAGAACAATTATCCCTCAAAAGTAGAAGAATAACATCACATAAGATAACCTCTAAAGTCTTTTGCTTTATTAGATCATGAAAGAATAGGGTACAAAATTTGCCAGAGCTTCGCTATACCAATAACTCATCTAAGCATGATTACAATGAATGAGCCCAAGGCTCTCTTAAATAGAAAAATAGAAGATCCCAATGAAAGAGAACTCATCCAAGTGGCCAAGGTGAAAATCCCGACGCAATCCATCTTGATCCCTTCAAGCAATTTGAACCCCTTCTAGAGGCCCTGAGAAGTCTTCAAGGAGATAACCATTGCAACAAATGGGAAACTAGGTGGAGTGGTAGGGGACCACTTTAGAAGTGTTCTCTTAGTCAAATCCCACCAATTAATCCAGTCAAATCAATTAACTCGAGCCACCTCCTCAAAAAGTGTGAATTTGCTGGGGAAATCGTAATGACTAGGGACCTCAAATTTTTCTTGTGGTTAAATTCCTTGATTTATGGGACAAGTGGGGTCCACATCAATTTTTTGACTTGACTTTAACTCTTGTGAATTCCCACCTCATTTTTGAGTATCTTTGACTTGGAGAGAATTTTTATTTTCTCTTAGTTATTAATTTATGGTTAATTTATTTGCCAGTTTATTTTCCAAACATAGAAAAAGTGGGTTTTGTGGGGTACATAGTCATTTTTTTACTTTCAAAGTGTGTCTTAGTAGAAAGTTGAGGTGTAGATATCTAATTTTGAGTACTCATACCCCCTACAACTTTTCTAGACAACACTTATTACAACTTACATCAAAAATTTATTAAAAATCCCATCCTGTGGGAAATTTTTAATAATTAAAAAATGACCCCTAGACCTAATCAAATTCCATGAAATTTCAGAGATGATCTAGTATGGTAATATACATTGAATTTAGACACTAGGACTCACCCAAGGCTTTACCATCAAAACACACTCCAACTTTGGGGGCATATTTGGGAGAAAAAACTCAATTAATTATTCAATGTTTAAAAACATGAATAATTAGATAAGTGAAGAAAAACTCCTTAGAGTGAACTCACTTGATAGTAAAGTCTTAAGCTACGTAGGCCTGTTACATGGTTTTATTCATCATACTAGCATCATTTTTTACAATGTCCCCGTAGGGCTGCGGAATCTGAAAAACATAATGAAGAGAAGAAGAAAGGTGCTTAAACGCCCTGATGAAGTTTGGAACTCTGATTGATCTGATTCTGCTGGAATGCTCTAAGTGTACTTTGATCATGGATCCTTTTACAAATCTTCAAATGTAACTATAGTGGTCAACAAAGTGTAGATCACCTATGCCTGCTCAAGGTTGGTATCTTTCAGGTCTAATGTGTCTTGGATAAAAAGTTGGCCAATCTATGGAGAGTCAGAAGAGGAGGGGAGGCCAGGGATTTAGATATTTAGTTCCTTGGCACACATGTCTTTCCTATTTGATCTTTTGGTTTGCATGACTAGCTCTACTATTTTGACTGTTTTCCTTTGTTAAAATTGGCAACTAGGGCCAGACTCCAAATGGGTCATCTTATTTATGACAACTGATATTTTTCTTGGATTCCTCTCTTCGAGAGGTGTAGGATTAATCTAAAGGTCATCTGATTCTGACATGTACAAATGAAGTTATGAATTTATTTTGATTATGGTCAAACTGTCAAGGCCGGCCAACAACTTATGTAGGCTCAGAAGCTCAACAATCACGTCTATTCATCCTCAATGTTGCATATAAATAGAAGGTGACTTAGCCTCATTTGAACACACTCATCTTCACACTTCTCTTTCTCTCTCTCCACACATTCGAAATTTCAGGAGAGCGAAATTTCACGAGGTTGAAATGCAAGAGAGCGAAATTTCAGGGGGCCGAAATTTCAGGAGGCCAAAATTTCAGGAGAGTGAAATTTCAGGAGGCCGAAATTTTAGGAGACCGAATTTCTGGACAGTTTGACCAAGCATTGACCAGCATGTGTTGACTTCCTTTGACTGTGTTTTTGTGAGGGCTATCTCTGTTTGGGGCACAAAAATCGATGCTAAATGTTGACCGTTGACCAGTGTTGATTGCAGCTAGGGCTGACCACGGGTGGGTTGTTTTACCAGACTTTGACTGGGTTGAATTTCACTGTTTTGAGGGCTGTTTTATCTCGCTGTTTGGAGGCCAAAGTTGACTGAAGTTGACCGATTTGCTGAGGGTCAAATCTGCCCTGTTGACCAACGTTGACTTTTCTGGTTAGGGCTCTTTCGCTGCTGTTATAAATTATCAGATTTGTAAATTGTACTCTCTCTGCTGAACTATTGAAGACTAAAAACATATTTGATCAAGGGTTTCCCCACATTGGGGTTTGTCCCTAGTTGGTGCCACATCTTGTGTCTTCTTGTCTTGGCTTGTCTTCTGCTATTTATGTTTATGTTCATTCTGCATTTTACTATCATGTTGATGTGATTACTAATCTAAATATTGATACTGAGCTAATAAAGAAATTGAAGTAAAATAGCTCTAAAGCATAGAACATACCATTGTTGCCTAAAATTAACATGGTATCAGAGCTGAGGTGAAGACAAAGCCCAAGCAAGAGTGAAAGACCAATCACCAAAGACAGTTGGACAAGGACAACAGGTTCAATGGGTTCCTCATCCTACTTCCCTGTTGAAGACGAGCTCCATGATAAATCTGACTATTATGGATGGAAGATGTCTCTTGATTTGACCTTGGAAGAAAAAGAAGTGATGGACTATGTGCAGGGTAAAATCCCTGAACCTCCTTCAAATGCACCGGCTACTACGAAGACCAAGTACAATAGGGCTGAAATCAAAGCAAAGAAGACTTTTAGGGATTCCATTGACAAGCATCCAGTAGCCTACATCTCCGAATTGAATACCTCCAAGGAGATCTACGATAGGTTGGGTGACATGTTCAACATTAGTAATGCTAATCAAATTCTATTTTTCAAGAATAAGTTGAAGGATATTAAGAAGAGCAAGGACGAGGATATTCAATCCTATTTCTTGAGGATTACTGAGATCAAGAATGATCTATTCTCGGTTGGAGAAGTCATTCCTAATAGGGAACTTACTCTCACCACCCTTGGAGGACTCCCACCTGAGTGTTGATTTGGGGTGGCATCGCATGTGCTCTAGCTGCGAAATTTGGTGGAGAGGTTGGGGCACATGAGATATCCAATACCCAGAAAGGGTTTGGGCAGATTCTAAATAGATCAGGAGATATTACAATAATTAATATTTTCAATGGAGTCCCTAAGTCTAAACTTAGGGAAAATAAAATATTAATGTGTATTAATATGAATTTATGTTAGATGGTTCAAAAGATATGGATCAAGCCAGATCTAATCTTAGCCGTTGATTAGGGACTTAATCTCGATAGTTGAGATGTCAACAGGAAAAGTATAAGAGGAGGCTTGAGGGTCACTTGAAGAATACACCAGAGTGATCAGTCATTCTATTCTCTAGAGCGGGTTTTGTTAAGAGAGATAGAATCAACGATTGGAGAGTAGCTGAGGGGCATTGAGTAAAGAGAGACAGAGAGGCAGAGATAATGCTGGGAAAGCAGTAGAGTGGTTAGAGAGAGTGATGCAGGAGTAACCAGTGCTCACGCAGGGCCACGCAGAGGCAACTAAGTGCTACGTGGAGCACTAGAGAGGCCAGCATCGCTGACACAGAGGCTCAGAGAGCTGACGCAGGGCCTCCTGGGGCTGAGCAGGGCCAACGCTGGGCTAGGAGAGGTTGACACAATCTAGATTGGGCAGATGCTGGGGTTTATGGGGCAGATTGGTGCTGAGTAGCTGCCAGAAGGATTATTCGGGGTTTTAGCCAATAGATTTGTCAGAAACCGAGAGGTGTTACTGCGAAGGAAATTCTCTGTTGGGTAGGCCAATTTCGACATCCAGATTGTACTCTGATATTGCTTAATAAAAAAACCCTCAGATAGCTGCACCGGTTTTTCCACATTGGGTTTTTTCGGGGACAATAGGCCAAAAATAATGGTGTCATATGGTGTGTTTGTTTCTGTTTCTTTTTAGTTGTTGATCTGTAATATGTTGAGCATGCACTAGTGTTTATTTTCAGTATTTACATTGTAAATAACTTGTTAAGGAAAATAACAAGTAGGTAGGAATAAATAAGATAAAGTGCATGGAGGGTTTCTAAATAAATAAACTTAGAAACTTCAACATGGTATAGGAGAGTGATTGCAGATCACAAGAGGACTAAAAGACATCAATCGAGCAGAGCAATAACAACAGAAAACAGCTGTCCCCAGGTGACAAAAACTGTTTCTAGCAATGCATAAGCCAAGGAGTGTGACGCAAAGCCAGCTAGGGCCATGTAGAGGAAGCAGGGAGCTACGCAGAGCCTCAGAGAGGCCAACGTTGCTGACGCAGAGGGTCAGAGGGTTGATGTAGGGCATCCTAGGGCTGACACAGACTCATCTAGGGTGACGCAGGGAGGGGCTGACGCAGTTCACAGAGGCAGTTGCTGGGGTCTAGAAGGCTGCAAGAATATTGCAGAGTGGAGCTGGTGAGGTACTGTAGTCAGAACAGTACCTAACAGAGCAAGTCCAGAGGAGTTGTTACCGAGGGTTTCTAGCCGAGGAACCCGGATCAGCAATGCATTTGCACAAGTTGATCAGAGTAGGGGACATCTCAACAAGCGGCAGAAGGATTTGTAGGAGGGAAATCAAGACTCAGAGGGAGTCCATAAGAGAACTTCCAGATAGGAAGTAGAGACTGAGAGGAGTCGAACAGAGAACTTCGAGGAGGAATTAGAGGAGCATCATGGCACTACACGGGGTAAGAGACCAGGATACTCTGGACAGAGCATCGAACTTTGCAGTTTGGAAGGCCAGAATCTTATTCGTGATTGATAGGAATCGTGTTAAGGACTTCGCCTTGAAGGTAATAGCTGTCCCAGTCAACCCCAATGATAATGACAGGTACGAGGAGGCGATGGCGAGGGCCATGTGCATTATCCTTGTCAGGGTCAAGGATCACGTGGTACCACATATAACCGAGAAGGAAACGACATTTGAGATGTGGGAGGCTCTCAAGAAGCTGTACCAACATACTTCTGTGCGGAGAAGAATGCTGCTTGAGAATCAAATGAGGTTGTATCAAATGAAGAAGGGACAATCGATTGACACCTTCCTCAGAGGACTGAATGAGATCTGAGACTAGTTGATTGCTATAGGAGCGACACCGGATCAGGAGCTAATGGTGAGGACAACCCTGAATGCTGTCTCAGAACAATGGGAAGTATTTGTCCATAGTATATTGGGCAGAGGGACACTTCCACATTGGGACGAGATGTGGACAACTCTTCGCCAAGAAGAGATCAGACAACAGCCGAAGACAAGTAGCAGTAGCAAGGGGATCAAAGTCAAGTAGGAAGAGGAAGATGTGGCCCTAGCATCTGAGGGAAAACAGGAAAAGCGGAAGAAGAAAGATCTCTCCAAGATCAAGTGCTTCCACTGTGGGGAGATGGGTCATTATGTGACCCAGTGTCCAAGGAAGAAGAGTAAGGGAGAGTCTTCCAAGACTAAGGCAGCGCCAACATGGGCAGAGAAAGAAGTTTTGACAGACGATGACTGTGCCATGAGTGCACACACACCACTTGAGCGGAAGTGGGGAGACATCGAGCTGTAGTCAGGCGGACTACAGGCGATGAGGGGCAGAATCCTTGAGGTACCCAGCCTCTTAGATTAGACCTTGCTACAGGAGCCTTGACGAGGAGTAGCAGGACTGACTGATGTGGGTAGAGACGGATGCAGATGGAGCAGCAGAGAGAGCTACAGTGCAGGAGTCCTGAGACAACGCAAGGCTAGTAGGCTGTAGCAATGCGAGAGGCACAGGAGTGTTGCACCAGTGCAGGAAGGCACATAGAGGTGTACAACGGTGTGAGATGTAGGGAGTTGTTGCAGCAACACAGAGGTTAGAGAGGGAGCACTTGTCAGCGGCAGAGGGAGCTTCAACATTTGTGGGTGTCTCTAGCCCAACAGGGAGGTCAGATTGGGAGATCAGTTACTTACTTCTTAGTAACTGAGTTGCAGTGCAACAGTGAGCAACACGATGCAACATGATGAGAGGAGGTGCAGTGCAGATGTAGTGCTGGAAGAAAGGACTAGCAACAACTCGGATGCAGAGGGAGCTATCGTACAGATGCAACAGTGGCAGTGGCAGAACCATGGGCAGTAGTATAGGATGCAGCAGTGCAGAGAATGTTGGGCAGGAAGGCCTAGCATCAACACAGGTACTGATGCTGGATGATCAGAGTAATACTCAGTGAGGAGTATTGCTAGAGCACAGTCCTCGCTAAGAGGTAGTGTTGATTTGGGGTAGCATCGGATGTGCTTTAGCCACGAAATTTGGTGGAGAGGTTGGGGCACATGAGATCTCCAATACCCAAAAAGGGTTTGGGCAGATTCTAAACAGATCAGGAGATATTAAAATAATTAATATTTTTAATGGAGTCCCTAAGTCTAAACTTAGGGAAAATAAAATATTAATGTGTATTAAAATGAATCTGTGTTAGAATGGTCCAAAAGCCATGGATCAAGCAAAATCTAATCTTAGCCGTTGATTAGGGACTTAATCTTGACCATTGAGATGTCAATAGGAAATGTATAAGAGGAGGCTTGAGGGTCACTTGGAGAATACACCAGAGTGATCAGTGATTCTATTCTCTAGAGCGGGGTTTGCTAAGAGAGATAGAATCAGTGATTAGAGAGCAGCTGAGGGGCATTGAGTACAAAGAGACAAAGAGGCAGAGATAGTGCCGAGAAAGTAGCAGAGCAGCCAGAGAGAGTGACGCAGGAGCAGCTAGTGCTCACGGAGGGCCACGCAGAGGCAGCTAAGTGCTGCGCAGAGCACCAAAGAGGCCAACGTAGCTGACACAGAGGCTAAAAGAGTTGATGCAGGGCCTCCTGGGGCTGACTCAGGGCCAACGTTGGGCTAGGAGAGGCTGACACAGTCTAGATTGGGCAGACGTCGGGGTTTTTGGGCTAGATCGGTGCTGAGTAGTTGCCAGAAGGATTATTCGAGGTTTCAACGAGTAGATTTGTCAGAAACTGAGAGATATTATTGATAAGGAAATTCTCTGTTGGGTAGGCCAGTTTCGATAGCCAGATTGTACTCTGATATTGCTTAATAAGAAAACCCATAGATAGCTGCACCGATTTTCCCACATTGGGTTTTTCCGGGGACATCAGTCCAAAAATAATGGTGTCATATGGTGTGTTTGTTTCTGTTTCTTTTTAGTTGCTGATCTGTAATATGTTGAGCATGCACTAGTGTTTATTTTCAGTATTTACATTGTAAATAACTTGTTAAGGAAAATAACAAGTAGGTAGGAATAAATCAGATAAAGTGCGTGGAGGGTTTCTAACTAAGTAAACTTAGAAACTTCAACACAAATTCTAGAACATGACCTTGAGACTCTAAGAGTCTAGAATTTTCATTTCTCTATTATTTCTGACACTCCCCCTTAACAAATAAATGAATCATTTACCACACCTAACTTTTCTTCCTTTGCAACACATGATCCTCTTGATCAATAATGTCTATGTCTAGTTCACCCTAGCATTTTCATTGTATTTCTATGATGTTGATGTCCATATAAAGGAACAAACATCGATCTTAATGTATAGGTAATCAGCCACTACAACCGCTAGTCTGATAGGATGTCATTCATATACATGCTTCATTCAACCATTCTTCCTTCACATGTCTTCATGCTTGTAACTGTACGCGTAACTCCCCATGCATCATCGTTATTTTGGGTTTTCTATGGATGGCCCTCAACCATCGCATCTTAAGTGGTTTTTGTTTACCAGAAACATTCCATCAACATAAAGGAGTTTCAACAAACAAAAAACCATACACTGCATTAATGCTTTCTGGATGACCATGAACCTTTACATCAAATGGCTTGTAGCTAACCACAAATTGTGCACTACATCGATGTGGTTTTTAGCTTGCCACACACTTTATGGGAGTATAGTTGCCTCATAAAACTTACATTTGATTTAGGTACATAAAATTCTCAAACTTCACTCAGAGATATACCAAGTAGATACTCAAACATGCCAAAATAGACTTGTCCATCATCATTTATTTGTTGGAAATACATAGTGATATTGAGAGGGGGTTGAATCAATATCACATATATTTAAAATATTTTTCCTAGACTAAGTGGAAATTCAAACTTGAAGAAAAACACTTGAATGTTTCTCTAGCAGTCTTCAATTTATTACAATGTCTCAAGATACGACGTGTGAGGACACCAATCCTCTGTGAGCACCAACTTACAAAATTGCAAGCTCCAACCTGTCAAGAAGATGAGGACACCAATCCACTATAAGCACCAACTTACAGTTGTTCATTGTTCAAGAGTTAATATTTAGGCTTATTATTTGTTAAAAAAAATGACCTCCTGGCAGCTTGTACCCAACATTGTTCTAAAGACAAAGCTTGGCCTCTAACTAGGACTCGACCTCCAACTAGCACAGACTAGAACTTAGCCTCCAACAGAACTTGGCCTCCAATAGAACTCAACCTCCTTAACAAAATACGACCTTCAACAGAACTTGGTCTCCATTAGAACTTGGCCTCCAACGGAACTTGGGTAGGGACATACTATCTTCTTCTTGACTTCATAAATTGGTTTTGCTCCTCCTCTTCTTGGTTGAGAATGTTAGAAAAACAAAAAGGCAGAAATATTTTCTTATCTTGATAATTACTTGTGATTTCTTTGTAATCTTAGTAACTTTTTTTATATCTTATTTTATCTTCTTATCATCAAGCAACTACCAAAACACAAATGCATGAAGATCAAAACAACAAGGAGATGGGATGTAGGCTCTCAGCCTGGGAAAAACGCCTCTTCAAGGGGAAAACCCTAAAATTCTCTTGTCTTCCTTTAAAACCAAATCAAATGAGACAACCAAGACCTTTGATCAACAATATGACCTTCTCCAATCCACCAAGTCAGCCTCAACAATGTCCTTTGAAGATAACAACAATCAGCTTCTAGTTAACAAGAGTCAAACTTCTTCGATCCTACTTCAATCACAGATTTTGACTTCCTGCATCAAATTTTCAACCTCTACCATAGACCTACAATTTTTGGCTCCTCCTGCAACTTAGAATCTCACATGTGTGAGCTAGAACAAGAGAAAAATAGTCTTATTTACTTCGCTGGGGTTCCTCTTTCCGTCATTAGGGTTTTCCTTCCTTATTCCAACCTTTCTCACTCCTTTTTCTTGCCTTCACACTTCCTTATTGAACTTGCTTGGAATGAATGCCACAATAGGTCAAAGATGTTGCCTATCTATAGCCTTCAAGGGTGGTTGAATCCCTTCAATGAGGCCAACTTGTTGAAGATAGGGTTGACTTGGTGGAGGAGGCTTATCTTACATTTTTGACATGAAGCCAATTTCTTCTTTGATATAGTAAGACAAAGAAGGGTCTAATACAAAATGACAACGACAATGACTCATGACACAAACCCTAGAAGCACACAATGGGTAATTATACCTCGAAACAAAATAAATTGAGCATGAAACCCATGCTTATACAAATAATTTTCTTTTGATCTTTACAATAATTTTTCATTTTCTTTCTTTTGGTAAATACATAAGAATTACATCACTTCATGAGCTAGACAACAATTATAAAGACCGATATTAGCTACATTTCTCAACACTTACTCTTAACTAGGGAGGTATTCATAATTGTTCAATAGGTACAAGGTTGACCTCAATTTGAAATGTTCCAAGAAGAGTACAACATCATACACAATGTTGGTATCATCAAGGCCAAAAAATGCCAAGATATCAATCCAACATGGACTAAGGTGTCATCAAGGCAACTTGCCACTATAGGTACCATCAAGCTGCAACCCTGGTATCAATCCAACTGGATATAATTACCATCTAGGCCTCCATGCCAAGACACTAACCCTCACAGGGATCTAGGTATCATCAAGGTCAAATCACTAAAATGGAGCTCCATATCAAGACTAAGATACTTCCCACACCGGGATCTAGACATCATCAAGGAAAAATTGTAATTGATATCTCAATACCAACCAATCCATGATGTCCTCCCAAGTACCATCACACGGGCACACAACCTAAGGTACTCATCTCTCCCTCTCAACCAAATCAATCCAAGCATACTTATCAAATATTCAAACTTCTCAAGGAGAGATCAACACATCAACTACTTGTTCATCCATCAAAACATAGTGTAGTCTTACAACCTCGATCACTTTATTATCAATATGCTAGCATAGAATTTGGGGTCTTCAGCCATTTTGATGTCGCTTAGGTTATTACAATATCCAAACAAATCTTGACAGAAGCTTCCTCTTTCCAACTTTTCAAGCAACATCAAACTCAATGTCAACACTTCTCAAATCAACCGAGTCTTTGGTCACCATTTCATCAAGCAAGAATAACCTCCAGTAGTGCTTTAACCATTCTCTGATCTCATTATTTTCTTCATGGTCTTCAATATATGTATAGATGTTAGTCCTGGCCCATCGTGTCCTCCTTCTCAGCTATGGAGGATATACACTTTCCTTCATCCAAGCTCCCCAACTAGGGGGATAAGTCCATCATCAACAACTTTGTTCTTCCAGCTACACGAGCTTTTTCTTTTGCGTCATCTTATCATCGTCAAACTTAAACCTTCCATAACATCATTCTTTATCTTTACATTGCAACAATTTCTTATAGTTCTCTCTCTATCCATCACACTCATCATCATCAAGTATGAGGTAGGCATACCTCTTTACAACCTCTTGTAAACATTGTGCTTGCAAATCTCAACAACAAGTACAACCAAGCACACAAATATATATGTACAAGAGCATGAAATTAAATTTATCAATCCAGAGTTATCATGTTACCACAAGCAGAGCATATAGGGTTATTAAAACTTTGAATAAGAAATTAATCTTTAGATATTCAAAACCTAAACCTAGTTAGGGTTACAATCATAATGAAAGTAATCAACTAGGGTTATATCATCAAACCCTAAAAACCAGGGTTTTATTGTATGCCCTTAGATACTAGCAACAAACCCTAAAAATCAAAAGACTAGGGTTTCACCAAAGTGAATAAATAGAAAAAGATAGTTATTACAAGGGTTGATTTAATCTAAATATCAAACACCCTAACAATATAAGAATCTTTATGATTCTATAGCAAAACCTTAGACATGAGAGAGTTATTACTATAAAGCAAATTTTAAAGACAAAATGATTGTACCTTATTTTATGATAAGGACTTGCTACAAATTATGATCTTAAACATACCTTGATTTTCCTTTTTTACAAACCTTGAAGGGTTTTCTTTGCAACAAGGCTTCTTAATTCAAGTCTTCCTTTTGGAGGCTCCCACTGAATCTAGCCACAATTCTTTCTTTAGAATATTCTTGTACACCTTTCTAAGAAAACACAAGGAGAGGATTATGAACAAGTAACAAAAATAAAGCTCAATATATGTATAGAGGGAATCAACAAGGTAACGAAGGAAATAAGGAATACTAGTATCTTTTGAGAAAAGTAGAAGCTCCCTCTTGATTTTGCATCGATCCAGACATTATGAGGGATTTCTTCAAAACAACTCGAACTTCTAATCAAGGTATATTAGATCTATAAACCCTAGGAATCAAAAGAAAAATCTACAAAACCTAAAAAAATGACTTATACTATAAATAAAGGATATACAAGGGATAACATCCCTTCAACATTAATAGAATAAGTCTTTTACTTCAAAATCCTCAGTTTTAGACTTCTTTGGAGGATTATCATCAGTGGCAACTATAGCTTGGTCTCTTTCTGTCTTCTTGTTCTTAGGATTATTAGTACATTGATTCTTGTAGTGTCCCATTTGGTGACAATGATAGCATTCTATTTTAGAAAGGTCAATCTTCCCATGATTTTTCTTTGACCCTTTAAATTTCTCATTTCCTCCCTTCTTCTTGAAATGAGCATAAGAGGCGTTTGAGGTGGTGTTCTCTTCATCTTCTTGCTTTCCACCTACTAATGCAAGAAGAGCTTCTTCTTGAGTACATGCAATCCACATTTCCTCAAAGGAGGAAATATATTTCCAACTACTAATTCCAATTGCAAAGGCATTCCAAGACTTTGGTAGTCCTAGTGGGGCAGCAATCACAAGTTCCTTATTAGGAATTATTTCATCAACTGCTTGTAATTCATCTCTTAAATGGGAAACCTTACAAAGAAAGATGAAATTGTATCATCTTTGGTCATTTTGACATTTTGAAGTTCATTCTTCAAACTTGCTACTTGTCCAATATTCTTGATTGTAAATAACTTGGAGAGAGCATCATACATTTTCTTTGAAGTATCTAGTGTGGATATGCAGGGAATCAAACTTTAAATCCATCCACAATTAGGCTCACGGCTATAATGCCAATTTCCTTATACTTTTCCTTTCCACCATCATTAGTAGGTTCTTTGACTTTTCCTTATAATAAGTCCAATACTTTATTTCTTGCAAGGATGAGGTCCATTCTTGTCTTCCATGCTCTAAATTTAGAAGCTCCTTGAAGTTTGTTCTCATATTTCATTGAATATTTCATAGGTATACTTGTAAATGTCACCCTTACTAGATATCTTTGAAGACTTCAAAAGGTTCTCTTCTTATAGTAGATCAGGACTAGTATGAGATCTTCCGAAGACTTACTTCCTTCTTGTAGATGAAATCCTTTAATAGATCTTCAAAGGTTCAATAGGTAAGACTTCACTTCTCATTATGATCTACCTTGAAACTTCTCTTGAATCCTTCCTTAAGATGATGAGAGCTATTGATCTTCAAGCTGCCTTTTTCCTTCTTCCTCGCCATAGGTCTTATACCATGTTAGAAAATTATAAAGGCAGGAAGATTTTCTTATCCTGATAATTACTTGTGATTTCTTTATGATCTTATTAGATTCTTTTATATATTATTTTATCTGCTTATCATCAAGCACCTACCAAAACATAAATGCATGAAGATCAAAACAACAAGGAGACAAGATGTAGGCTCTCAACTAGGGAAAAGCTCATCTTCAAGGGGAAAACCCAAAAATTCTCTTATCTTCCTGTAGAACCAAATCAAATGAGATAACCAAGACCTTTGATCAGCAATATGACCTTCTCGAGTCCACCAAGTCAGCCTCAACAAAGTCCTTTGAAGATAACAACAATCAGCTTCTAGTCAACAAGAGTCAAACTTCTTCGATCCTACTTCAATCACAGATTTCGGATCCCTGCATCAAATTTCGGCCTTCACTGCAGACCTGCAATTTTTGGCCCCTCCTGCAATTCATAATCTCGCACATGTGAGCTAGAACAAGAGAAAAATAGTATCCTTTCCTTTTTTAGGGTTCCTCTTTCCTTTGCTAGGTATTTCTTCCTTCGTCAAGCCTTTCTTACTCCTTTTTCTTGCATTTGCACTTCCTATTGAACTTTCCTGGAATGAATTCCACAATAGGTCGAAGATGCTGCATATATATAGTCTTCAAGGGTGGTTGAATCCCTTCAATGAGGTCGATTTGTTGAAGATAGGGCTGACTTGGTGGAGGAGACTTATTTTACATTTTTGACATGAAACAAATTTATTCTTTGATACAATAAGCCCAAGAAGGGTCTAATACAAAATGACAATGACAATGACTCATGACACAAACCCTAGAAGCACACAATGGGTGCTTATAACTAGAAACAAAATAAATTGAGCATGAAACACATGCTTATACAAATAATTTTCTTTTGATCTTTACAATATTTTTTCTTTTTCTTTCTTTTGATAAATACATAAGAATTACATCATATCATGAGCTAGACAACAATTATGAAGACTGATACTAGTTACATTTCTTAACACACAAGGTGTGAACCCTTGTTGACATTGTTGTCATTTACTGAAAAGGATCAGTAAGGTATGCATGTTATGATGATATGTTTGTGTCGATGTCTTGATATGTTACAAGGTATGCTTGTATTGATGTTGATGTTGCAAAGAATGTTGCAATGATATGTTTGTGTTGATGGCTTGATATGTTGCAAGGTATGCTTGTATTGATGCTTTTGTTGCAAAGAGTGTTGTTGAAAGGTTGCTTATGTTATGATGTATGCATATGATGGTTGAGATGAGATGTTGTGTTAGGGTCCTAGGGTCTAGAGATCAAAGTGTCTTTGCCTCTTTCTATTCATTTTGGGGGTTTGTATGTCAATTTAACCTATGATCATTGATGTCATAGTCTAAGGGGTAATTGTCTAAGGTCACTCCAAGTTTTCCATATCATAAAGGGGTCTTTAAATACTAAATTAAATTTGAGAGTGTTTAAAGTCCATGAGAGGGTCATAAGGTCATATTTCCAAATTTGCACTTATGAGGAGAAAATGAGTCATTGAGAGTTAAATGGGTCTTTTTGATGCAGGTGCATTAGGCGGGGCACAAAAAATGATAAGCTATTAAAGTCAGACCAAGAGCCTAGCAATGTGATGGATTGATCACATGTCAAGGCTAAAACATTTAAAATTTATTTGTGAAAAGTTTTTGATATTTAGTTAAGATTAGTTGGGGATATCTAGTTAGGGCTAAGGGAAATTGGTTCACATCCATGAACTCATTTTTCTTGGATAGTTTTTTTAGTTTTTGGAGAGAGAGGAGGAACATTTTTGGGTGCTGGAAGTTTTTGGTGTGAGATTGAAGTGAATTGAACAACATTTCTTAGACTAGTGGATTTTTCTATCAACAAATTGAATATGTAAGTGTGTGTGAGACATTTATTTGCATATGTGTTTGTGAGGTTTATGAACCATAATATTAATATCTGGAGATTGAAATTGATTTGGTCTTTAAATTGCTGTGTTGAATGAGGAATTCTTGCAATGTATTTTATTTGTTATTTAAATTCAAATGAGAACCTGGAGAATCGTATTTCAGTTAATCTTTTAATCCAATACTTTTGCATCCAATATTGTGTATTGGAAAGAGTCATCTTACATTTCAGATTCGAGAATACAGAGCACTTTGTATCAAGCCAACAGAAGAAAGAAAATTCATAAAGGAAACCTGTCATCAAATTTGCGGGTCAATTTCTGATCAAAGGAAGATGAAATTCAAAATTCTGGAATCTGGGTTTTGTGCAGAGAATGGTCTATTTGGTAACACGCAAGTTACTTTCCAAAAATATCCTTGGTTGGGGAGTTACGAAGGGATCTTTAAATTATGTTTTTATAGACTGCGTGGCTAGAAAAAAATGATTTGTTGTTCCTCCTCTAACAATACTATAGTTTGCTGTGAGAGTAATGATTTGTTGTTCCTCCTGTAACAGCACTATAGTTTGTTGTGAGAGTATTGATTTTTTGTTCCTCCTATAACAACATTGTAGTTTGATGTGAGAGCAATGATTTGTTGTTCCTCGTGTAACAACACTGTAATTTGCTGAGATAGTAGCCATAAATTTGTGGTATTAGAGCCTTAACATTGTTGGTCTCTATAGTATAGAGAGATGAATAGGCGAGTAGGAAGGGCACGAGGTCGCAAAGGCAGACCCGCGGGTAATGCAAAACTTTGGGAAGAGATAAGGAGAGTGCAAGTTCGGTTAGAATCCATGTAATTAGGGAGACAACGGGATCCTGAAGGTGGGGATGTTAGTGAGGTTGAAGAGGAAATTGAAGAAGAATGAGCAACACCTGGAAGAAGCTGCTGAGATTAAGTTGTTGAGAGCAGTAATGGGCTCAAGTTCAAGGCCAAAGCCTGAAATCTCTATTTATGATGGCAGTTTGAAATATGAGAATCTACTAGATTGGATCAGTGAGATGGAGAAGCATTTTGAGTATGAGGAAATTGACGAGGATAAGAGAGTCAAGTTTGTTGTGACAAGGTTGAAAGGCCATGTTGCACTATGGTGGGATAATGTACAGGCTGAAAGAAGGAATAAGGGAAAACCATTGATCAAGAACTGGGATAGAATGGTGGCAAAGATGAAGAGTAAGTTGTTGCCAAAGGATTACCAGCGAACTCTTTACAAACATATGCAAAATATTAAACAAAAGATAATGATAGTGAGAGAATAGACCAAAGAGTTTTACAAGGTGAATTTGTGAGCAGGCTATGTAGAAGATACCCCAGAAAAGACAACAAGTTATATCAATGGTTTGAGGCTAGATATTCAAGATGAAATCAACATACTTTCTCCAAGGACAATAGAGGAAGCATACCAGTGTGCTTTGAAGGCAGAAGAAAAGATAGCTAGGAAGTAAAGCTCTGGCACAGGATGTGGTTTTTCTAAAGGGAAAGGACAGACAAATGGAAGAGGAAAGTTTCCTGTGAAAAAAAATGGTGAAGGCAACTCAAATCAGCAAGGGCAGTCAGAGAAAGAAGGTGGCAGCATAGGAGGAAGACCTTACCAGAGAGGTAGAGGTAGAGGAAAAGGCCAAAAGACTGTCTACCGGTGTTACAAATGTAACAAATTGGGTCATTGATCTTTTCAATGTCTTGAGAATGACAATACGGGACAATGAGGTGCATACATAGCTCAAACCAAGGTAGTAGAGGCACAAGTATCTGAGGTAAAGAATGTGCCAGAGACTGAAGAGGTGTTGATGATGCACAAAGTCCTGTTAAAACCAGTAAAGGAGACTACTGAACCAGTCCAAAGGAAATCCTTATTCAAGACAATGTGTAAGGCAAAAGGAAAATGCTGCAAATTGGTGATTGACAGTGGAAGTACAAACAATCTAGCTTCCCAATAAATGGTGGAAAAATTACGATTGAAAAAGATTAAGAACCCCACACCTTATAAGGTATCGTGGTTGCAAAAAGGACACCAATTATTGCTGCATGAACAAAGTGAAGTTGAGTTTCAGATAGGCAGGTATAAAGACAAGGTGCTTTGTGACGTAATGCCAATGGATTCTTGTTACATTCTTTTGGGTTGCCCATGGCAGGTTGATAGGAAGGTGACACATGATGGAGAGAGAATTTGTTATAAGTTTGAAAAGAATGGCATCAAGCACACTCTTGTACCATTGAAAGAGGAAGGTACAGCTAAAACAAGCAGCCTAAAAGAATTGCTACTTAGTGGAAAGGAATTTCTGTAACATATGGAAGAAGAAGAGGTAACCTATGCAGTGATTTGCAAGCCAAAGGTAATACTTATTCACACTAAAAATGTAGATTTACCTATTGAAGTTCAGGAGTTGTTGCATGAGTTTCATGATATTGTAGTTGATGAATTGCCAAGTGAGTTGCCACCCAAAAGAAGCATCAGTGATCACATAGACTTGATACCGGGAGCAAGTCTTCCGAACAAGGATGCATATCGGAAGACACCCAAAGAGAATGAAGAAGTGAGGAAGCAAGTCCAAGAATTGTTGGACAAAGGATTAATAAGAGAAAGTTTGAGTCTGTGTGCCATACCTACAGTACTAAGTCCAAAGAAGGGTGGAGAATGGAGAATGTGCACTGACTCTAGAGTAATCAACAAGATCACCATTCATTACAAGTTTCCATTACCACAGATGGATGTTATGATGGATTTCTTGGGTGGAGCAACTTACTTCTCAAATATTGACCTGAAAAGTGGTTATCATCAAATTCGGATCAGAGAAGGAGACGAGTGGAAGACAACTTTCAATACCAATGAAGGCTTGTACGAATGGATGGTCATGCCATTTGTCTCATTTATGTGGCTAAAGAATGAAGTCTTGAAGGAGTTCATTGGTAAGTTTGTCATTGTTTACTTGGATGAAATTTTAATTTTCATTCAAACTAAAGAAGAGCACTTAAGACATATGAAGTATGTTTTAGAGAGATTATAGCAAGAAAAGTTATTGATTAACATGAAGAAGTGTTCTTTTATGGCTTGAAAATGGATCTGGAAAAGATAGAGGCAATTGTAAATTGGCCCTCACCAAAGAACATTTTTGAGGTGAAGTTTTCATGGCTTAGCCAGCTTCTACAGAAAATTTATCAGGAATTTTAGTGGCATTTGTGCACCTATCATTGACACCATCAAGAAGAATAGGCAACCATCTTATTGGACAACAACAACAAAATAAATAAATAAAAAATCAACTAGTGAAGAAGAATATCACTCAGAAGCCGGTGTTGAAGTTGCCAAACTTCAATCAACCCTTTCAAGTGAGATGTGATGCTAGTGGGACAACCATTGGAGTTGTAGTGAGCCAAGAAGATAAGCACATTGCATATTTCAGCGAGAAGTTAAATGAGTCAAAACAAAAACACTCTTCCTATGACAAAGAATTTTATGTGGTGGTTCAAGCTTTGAGGCATTGGAGGCATTACTTGATGCCTAACGAGTTTGTTCTATACAAAAATAATTCTACCTTACAATACATTATGCAGCAACATAAGTTAAATCATAAACATGCAAAGTGGGTGGAGTTCCTTCAAAATTTAACTTTTGTTTTGAAGCACATTAGTGGGAAGGAAAATAAGGTTGTCGATGCCTTGAGTAGGAGATGCTTAATCATGCAGGAAAGTTAAATACAAATTTAGGCTTCGATTATTTGAAGGAATTGTATGACATTGATGTTGATTTTTAAGTGGCTTTTGCAGCGTGTAAAAATCCAGTCAATAGGGACAGGAATTCATGGAAGGAGTTTATGTTGCAGGATGGGCTATTGTTCAAGAAAAATCAGCTATGTATTCCCAATTGCTCAATGAGGGAAAATTTGGTCCAAGAAAAGCATAATGGCAGGTTGGTTGGACACTTTAGTGTTGAAAAAACACTTGGGCAACTGAGTCACTTCCATTTTTAGCCTAAGATGAAGGCAGATGTACAAAGGTACATGAGTAAGTGCAGGGTATGTCAACATGCAAAAGGGAGAAGTCAGAATGTTGGAATATACATGCCATTACCCATTCCCAACAGACCTTGGGATTCAGTGAGTATGGACTTTGTTCTGGGTTTACCGAGAACTCAACGAGGTAATGATTCAATCCTTGTAGTTGTGGATAGATTTACTAAGATGGATCATTTCATTCCGTGTTTCAAAACTAGTGATGCCACCCATGTGGCTAATTTATTTTTTGATGAGATTGTTTGGTTGCATGGTTTGCCAAAATGTATAATCTCTAATAGGAACACAAGATTCACCAGACATTTCTGGAGGACCTTGTGGAATAAACTTGGAACTAAACTAAACTTTAGCTCAGTCTATCATCCATGGTTTGATGGGAAAACAAAGGTTGTAAACAAGAGTATGGGTAATTTGTTGAGGAGTTTAGTAGGTGACCGACCAAAGCAGTGGGATCATGTTCTAGCCCAGGCTAAGTTTGCATATAATGACTCACCAGATAGGAGCACAAGAAAGAATCTATTTTAGATCTTGTACGACATGCATCTGAGGGGAATTTGTGAGCTAAGAGACTTGGGAAAGTTTGAGCATAGAAGTGTTGATGGAGAGGATTTTGCAATAGCCATGAATGAGTTGCACAAGCAAGTAAAACAAAGATTACAAGATACAAGAAACAACTACAAGAAATGAGAAAATGTACACAAGAAAGAGGTAAACTTTGAAGTGGGAGATGTGGTCCTAGTTCACCTAAGAAATGAGAGGTTTCCATGGGGAGAATATAACAAATTGAAAATGAAGAACATAGGACCTTGTAAGATCCTCCGCAAGTTTTCAGCGAATGCTTATGAGCTGGAGTTACCTCCAGGAATTTGCATTTCACCCATTTTAAATGTAGCATATTTTTATCCCTACACAGTTGGTGATGCAGATCAATCTTTTGGGAATCTTGACTAGGATGAAAGAAAGGAACAATAGAAGCTGAAGCAAATGCCTATGGCAAAGAGTTTAGAGGTTGAACAGATTTTGGATACACGTGTTGCCAAGAAGAACATAAGGAAAGAATACTTGGAATATCTTGCGAAGTGGAAAGACCGTTTGATGGAGGATTCTACTTGGATGGATGAAGCAACACTACAGAAAGCAAGTCATTCTATAGAAGATCTTATGAGCAGGAGCTCATAAAATTTTCTTTCTTGGGGCATCCAATGTAGCTGCATTAGGCTGAGCACATAAAAATGATAAGTTACTAAAGTCAGACCAAGAGCCTAGCAATGTGATGGATTGATCACATGTCAAGGCTAGAACATTTAAAGTTTATTTGTGAAAAGCTTTTGATATTTAGTTAAGATTAGTTAGGAATATCTAGTTTAAAAAAATGATTTTATAGCTAATAGGTAGTTAAGGCTAAGGGAAATTGGTTCACAGCCATGAACTCATTTCTCTTGGACGGTTTTTTTTAGTTTTTGGAGAGAGAGGAGGAACATTTCTGGGTGGTGGAAGTTTTTGGTGTGATATTGAAGTGAATTGAACAACATTTCTTAGACCAGTGGATTTTTGTATCAACAAATCGAATATGTAAGTGTGTGTGAGACAATTATTTGCATATGTGTTTGTGAGGTTTATGAACCATAATATTAATATCTGGAGATTGAAATTGATTTGGTATTTAAATTTTTGTGTTGAATGAGGAATTTTTACACTGGATTTTCTCGATTATTTACATTTAAATGAGAACCTGGAGAATCATATTTCAATTAATCTTTTAATCCAGTAATTTTGCATCCAAGTTTGTGTATTGGAAAGAGTCATTTTACATTTCAGATTCGAGAATACAGAGCACTCTATATCAAGCCAACAGAAGAAAGAAAATTCGTAAAGGAAAACCGTCATCAAATTTGCGGGTCAATTTCTAATCAAAGGAAGACGAAATTCGAAATTCTGGCTTCTAGGTTTTGTGCAGAGCAGGGTATATTTCGTAACTCGCCAACTATTTTCCAAAAAGATCCTTTGTTGGGGAGTTACGAAGGGATCTTTAAATTGTGTTTTTACATACTACATGGCTGGAAAAAAATGATTTGTTGTTCCTCCTGTAACAACACTTAGTTTGTTATGAGAGTAATGATTTGTTGTTCCTCCTGTAACAACACTATAGTTTGTTGTGAGAGTAATTATTTTTTGTTCCTCCTATAAGAGCACTGTAGTTTGCTGTGAGAGCAATGATTTGTTGTTCCTCCTGTAACATCACTGTAATTTGCTCAAATAGCAGTCATCAATTTGTGGTCCATCAATTTTCATGGGGGTCTTATTTATCACAATTCGAAACCATGATAGTTAGTTGAAAGTTCTATGGGTCTGTTAGTGGTGTCTATTATATCCCCATGTTACCATTCCCATGTCACCATTCCCATGTCCACCATTCATAATTCACCATTGACAATTCATAATTCACCTTTATGTCCTCCTTCCATGCACCATTTATCATCATTTCACCCCTCAATCCACACCTCATCATCATGCCTTTACACCCCCCTAAATTCATAATACCATAACCCCCCTTTACTCAAAAGTTTACCTTCATGACAAAACAAGACATAGGGAGGCGCAAAATTTCAAATTTTTTGACGTTGCCCTCAATCTCTCTCCATTTGAAAGTCGCGTTTTGAGAGGTTTCAATAGGTTGCAAAGAAGAAGGCTGAAAATCATAGCAAGAAGGTCGACCTTCAGGTGGAAGAAGTTCGTTGCACAACTGCTGCGCAAACTCCAATCCACACAGTCGTCGCGAAACAACTATGCAAACTAAAAAAAGTTGTTATGGAGGTCTGCAAGCATGGAGGGAAGCACTCAAAGGGTGATACATCATCACCGTGTCATATCAAACACATCTACGCATTCAACCTTGTACAAAACCATCTACAACCATATCAACCATGGAGGTCTGCCACACTCTGCTACAAATTTGTTGCAAAACTGATTGTTTTAGCCATCATTTTCAAAAGAGGTTTATGACCGAATGGAAAAGAATTTCAAAAAATTGAAAGATGTCTTTTTCAAGCATGGGCCAAATAACAAAAAAATCCTTCAATTTCTTCACAAGTGTTATGGTTTTGGAGATATGCAACGTTGTTGGAGGCCTATTTTTCAACAAAATAAAACTCTACATTTTCCTCTTGTTTCAACCAATTTTTTTGGCACACTTTTCTAACGTAAGAAGTTCATTTTCAAAAACTAAAAGATTTTTGTGTCGAATATGGGCCAAAGAACAAAAACCCCTCTCATTTTTTTCATAGGTATCAAATTTGGGAATTACGGGTGTCACTTGGAGACCCATTTTCCACAATTTCTTGCTAACAGAATTCTGAAATTTTTTGAAATTCGATTTGTAAATTCGAATTTTGGTAGGTTGGATGCATGTTGGGCATTATAAGGTGAATTTGATGAATGGATGGCACTACAATGTTTTTTGGAGTGGGAAATGTCAAACAAATTCATAATTTGAATTATGTTGCGCAAATGGTGAGCAGATAGTTGGGAGGTCAGAAAAGGCTAAAGAGGATATCTCAGGGGTTCTACACTAGCACAACAACATTTCAAGCATACCCATTAGCTTGATTTTGTCCAGAATGATTTGCAACTATGTCAAGCTTGGAGGCCTATTTCACCTTGTTGCACGACTATATCAGTTAGGCTTATTTTTTCATTTTGGTATTTCGGGACCTTCTAGAAGTGTGATAGTGATCAGGATAGGTATGGATAGGTGGATAAGATTGATTTTCTAAAACTGATGTTGTTGAGTTTTTATCTAAGCTTTAAGACATGATGTTTCCAAATTAAGTTTGTCTTGATCTTCGTAGCCGATAGGAGATACATTGTATTCGGTCTCTTATTTTTCATGCAAGAAAATATTCCTAATTGTATTTAAGAAGAACAAGATATGAAAAAAGGGTTTGAATTGGGAGAAAAGGGGCCCACATATGTGATTTTATGAATATAAAATTATCAATGTAGAACATTTGGCACTTTACCAGAGATTCATGTGGTATGGTTTTCAAGTTTTGTGTTTCCCTTCTTATGTGTGTGTTTGTTTCTTGTCTTTGTCATTTAGATGTTAAATGTTCACCTCTAAAATGGATATAAGTAGCTTCATAATTCATCTTTGCTGGTGCTTTGAAATGCTTTTATTTCCTTTCTAAAACTATGTTGGAATTCACCCTCAGTTAGGTGCTCCTTTATGGTAAATTGTTCTTCTTCTTAATATTTGATCAAAGATATATGTTTCATAATTCATGTGTTAGCCATGCTCTGTTTCATGTGATTGAATATATTTTTTTGTATTTCCAAGTTATGTTCAAAACTCACTCACAATTATGTGCTTTGAATGTAATGAAAGGCTTTTTCCACCACTATACTATGAAAAATGTAATAACTTGAAATCATGCTTGCCTTGCCTCTGTTTCCATGAGTGCTTCATTAAGCTCTGATAATTTCGTGTAAGATTTGAATTATGGCTCCATGCCCAGTGGATTCTTCCTCCCAAGTTTTCTAACCACCATCATTGAATCCTATTTTTATTTTACAGATATGGCCTCTATTTTATGTCCTTAAGCCTTATTGTTTTCACATTTTGACATTATTTTGAGTGAGGGATCCCCCTCTAGTTGGAAAGGGCTAGTTTCTAGCCAAAAGAGGTTTGTGGTTACCCCTGTAAACCTTTTTTTTAGCCTAGAGGTTCAATTATAGAGTTCTAACATTGTGAAGCAAGGAAAACACATGAATAATATTGTGAAGCAAGGCTATGGTAATGGCAAAGGCATTGCAAAACAAACTCGCAGAGATATTGGCTTGCATATGTTTGATGTGTAAGGTTGATTTGAAGGCTGAATTGTGCATTGTGTAAAGTCAATTAAAGGTTGATTAGAGGAGATTAAAATGTTGTGATTCAAGAGGACTTTGATTGTTGTAATATTTAAAGGTGGCTTATATTAATATTTCAAATTTCATCTTATGTATTTTAACAATTAAATATTGAAATGATTTGGAAACAAATGAGTGGAATGAAAAAAGGCAAAGTTGTTCATTTCATATTCTTGTATGGAATACTAATAGCCATAAAAAAACATTTATAAAATGTGTGAGGTTGGAAGGTTTTAATGTTAAAGAGTTAAAGAATGTGAGATTTTATGTAGTTGTTAGTTACTTGGCACATATAGAGCATATATGAAGCATATTTGAGGAGAAGAAGAAGTAGAGATGGAGATGGATATATGTAGAGTTGCAAGCCACAGAAAACAACATATTGTTCCTTGTACGTATCAGGGGATTGTATTCCCCTTTTAGGTTGTAGCTTGATAAAGAACAAGTTGGAGCTTGTTGAGGTAGGAGCCTCCTTTAGGTTGTAGCATGCAGAAAATTCGTGGGAGTTGGAGCTTCCTTGCAAGTTAAAGCTTGCAGAAGAATTGAGGTAGAAACCTCCTATAGGTTGGAGTCTACAAAAAATATGATGTAATAGAGGAATTAGAAGCTTGCCTTTACATAACAACAATAACAAACTCTTAGTTTTCTACCTTTATAGGTTTCACTTATATCTGGTGTACACATGAGATGATTTCGTGTGTTGATTTTATGTTATCATGAAAGTTGTTATGTTGTGATTTACATGTTAAATATTGTTTGTATGTTAAATTCTATACTCATATGATGTACTTCTTGCTAGTTAATAAGTCCAGATAAACATTTAAACAAAAAGTAGAAATTATCCATGAATGCACTAAATTGATTCACCCCCCCTCAATTTAGTTATGTTTCCAACAACCCTTGTTTTGCTACCCTCTTCATTTTCTAAAGACTTCTAAAACACATCCAAATACTCTTCACTAACGGAAAATATCTCCTCCATGTACTACCTATTTATAGGCTTTTGGGTGCCTAGGGTAAGGTCGGCCTGAGGGTTGACTTGAGTAAAGCTAGGATATTTAAATGAATACATTTAAAAATCATTTCTCATCAATCGTGAGGAGTTAGAAGGCATGCCACCTATCATTGGAAAGGTCTTGAAATATGTGATTTGCCTATGTAACTTTATATTTCATTTGGACAACCTTTGACATCAATAACAACCATTTTCAACAATCTCCCCTTTGTTATTGATGGCAATATTTTGATATTTACTTCTTCTGATAACTACTCTTGTTGTCTACGTTCTCTCCATATTTCTCGTTAGCTACTCCCCTTGTCTGCATTCTCTACCCCTTTGACATCAATAGCAAAGGGTGCTCCCCATGAGTTTGTGCTTTCTTTACTGATATAAAGGAGAGATCACTCCAAATTTCTACCTGAGATAGTCAAAGGTTTCTTTGGGCATAGGTTTGGTAAAGATGTTAGCAATCTATTATTTGGTGCCGATATATTCCATCTTGAATTTTTTATCAGTGACTTGTTCTCTAAGGAAATGATACTTGATTGGAATGTGCTTTTTATTTTAGTGCACAACATGGTTTCTTGAGATATTTACTACATTAGTGTTGTCACAGAAAATGACAATTGGTTGATCATATTCCACTTTGATGTCCTGCAAAGTTTGTTTCATCCAGAGAACTTGGGTACAATGGTATGTTGTTGCTATGTATTCATATTCAGCTGCAGAAAGAGAAATTGATGGTTGCTTTTTGCTTGACCAAGGCACAAGACAATCTCCTAGGAAAAATGCACTTCCACTAGTACTCTGTTAATCAAGGTTGTCATTGATGTCAATATGGCATTCTTGGGATGGTAAATATTCTTGTGATGCATATTATGATGATGTCCTTGCTCGTGATGACAAGTCCCTCTTGTTTGATAAGGATACCAATAATGAAGATGACAAGCTATTAATGATGCCATTATGATGTCAAGCCACTACGAAGATGTCTTGTCCTAGATGCTTGAAATAACCATGAAGACACTATAACCTCATGTATCCTTGTTCTTGATGAAGAAGCCCTAGAAATCATGATGATGTTCTTACTCTTGATGAAGAAGCCTAGAACTTGGATGATGTCCTTACCCTTGATATTGAAGGACTATACATGAATGACCACACTTGATGATGTCATACGTGATAGCACTTGATGAAGGTCTTCATGACAAGGACAATGATTGGAGACATGACATGAAGGACTTGGAAATCACTTAATGGAAAGACATGACATGAAGGACTTGGAAATCTCCTAATGGCAAATTAATAAATGTTGCAATATGGTTGGTGACATATCACTGCACTATTATTGGATACATTATGCTACACTATCATGATGACATGAATGATAAATACATTATCATGATGGAAGATACACTATCATGGTGACATGGATGACTTACATGATGACAAAGCACTTGGGGACACACTAATAACCTCTTGTTGTCCTAATCATCAAGCCTTAATGACCTATTGTTGTCCTAATCATTTTTTGCACTAAAAATTCCAAATAGTCATAGAAAATTATTTTTTGACATCTTGAAGACATAATTTCATTATGACTCCTTGACTGTATTGTAGAGGACTCTTTCCTCTTTCTAATGAGCCCTCACTTTCCTCCTAACTCCTAGTAGTCTAAGAGAGATTAATTTTTTAAGTTAATATATCCTATTTTTTAAAGCTAGCCGACTTACACCCAGTTTGTCATGTCGGCCTCCCTCCATAAGACATGTCCATTCATCTTAACGTCAAACCAATATTAATATGAGTTCAGACACCTCATTTTAGCACTCAATTTCGGTGAAGAGCATATGAAAAACACATAACAAAGAGGAGAGGAGGACTTAAGAGCTGTTGTTTAGGTTATTCCTTCTCAAAGTCGGACATCAAATTATTTTGGCAGCCATCTGTGGTAATAAAGACCTTGGACCTACATAAATATATTCATATCTATGTGGCTTGGAATTGCATAACTATGGAGGATTATTTAAGGGTCAAGAGGCCTAGTATAAGGCCCTCTCTTCTAGCCGCAGAAGCAACATTACATGAAGCAGTTTGAACTGTGCAGAAATTCGGATTACAGTCTTGTGACAAAAATTGCAAATTGTTTTTGTGGATATTTTGGAGCTACTGTATGGTGGTGCAGCTACAGGAGAGAAGGGCCATGCTACTACAACCTATTAGGACTATGGAAATTGACCTCAGGACTGAAATCCTTGTGGGCTATCTTTGAAGCTTTTCTTGATGACACCTTGAAGGATTCTTTGAAGTGTTGTGGAGACTTGAGCTAAAGATATTTGGGACAATCATCTTGAGCATACTTGAAGGCTAATATGAAGACTAATCTATGGTGAAATTGAAGTAGAAGAAGGAAGTCTTGAAGCAACCTCTTGAAGAAAACTGAAGCAATTTGATCTTGAAGAGTATCTTGGGAAAATTTATTACAGACACCTTATTGGGGCAGTTCTCAAAAGATTTGGTGAGCATACCTATTAGGAAGCCACTTTTGAAGCCTTGAGAAAGACTTGTATCTTGACTTGTTGATTGTAGAAGACACCTTGTTGAAACAGCCTTGCGGGAGAGCAGATTTGAAGTCTTGTAGAACCAATATTGAAAAATTGAATAGTGAAGAATCTTGGAAAACATCTTGGAGTACCTTGAAGACATATTGAATATTTATGGAGATCATTGGAGACCGTGATGTCATCATGAGGTGACTTGGAGAATTTGGTTGGGTATGATGAAGAGCAGTGGTGACACCTTCTAAGAGAACAAGGATGTCATTGATGATGTAACGTGGAGACCAAAGTGAAGACTAAGCAAAGATTGATAGGGCTCATTGAAGAAGACATTGGGAACCATGAAGTATAACCAAATACATATTGACGAAAGAAGCTGAGGGTTGGAGCCTTGAAAAGACAAGGTTGGTGCCTTGGAGGATAGGGTCGAAGCCCTAGAGGATCAAAGTCCTCAAGAAACTAGGTCGGAGCTTGAACCAGATATAGGGTTGGAGCCCTTAACGTTGGTGCCTCAAAATTGACAAGGTTGGAGCCTTGGAAGTCCAAGTTGATGCTTGGCAAATACAGGTTGGAGCTAGGGAGATTGAATATTGATGTCTTCATATAGGGTTGGATCCCTACATATATTGTACTTGATTTTGTTAGAGCCTAGATTCACCTCAGGCTTAAAAGGTAAGCTTCTAGGTCCACATCAAACCACGGTCAACCTCGTAGCTAGCCCTACGAGGATAGGAGAGGGCTCTCTCCGGGTCAATCTCAGCAAAAGATAATCAGATGGGGCTTGAGATGACCAATTTAACAACTAATATTAGGCTAGGTATGAAGTGCAAGGATTTCATTTGATTTTTTGGGGGTTTTGAGTTGGAAAATGGGAAAGGCAAATTTGGGTTCGGGGATGAGGCTAAATTTTTGCAGAGTTCAGGTTGGGGCAAGGTAGGCAATAGTTTTGATGCTTTAGATTAAATGAAATGGATAGAAATGCTGAGGAGTTGAAGAGGGCAAGAGGCTGCAAGAATCCTCTCCAAACAGATGAAAATATGTAAAACTAAACAAATTTTAAGGCAGAGCACAACAAACTCATGAATTCTACCTTTGTCACTCAATTTGTTTAATTTCAGAAGCAAAGAGAAGGGAAATGGCATACATAAACATCAATGAACTTACAATTGCATGAAGAAAAACACCATCAAAACACAGAGTGACATGGATCCTAACAAGTGCTGCAAAACCCTGGTCTTTCCTTTGCCAAAAATGCAGAAATCAAATGTACAATGAAGTGCCAAGCAATCCCAAGTGTCCAACCCTGAAAATGACTGAGAAATTACATGATATAGACAAGACTAACTCCTTCCCATGCCTCTAGGGGTCGAGCTCATCATTCTAGGAGCTGTTTCAACCATATCTAAACAAGGAGCTGAAAAATAGGCAAAGAAACAACTTGCCTCTATATGCTAGGAAACTGATTCATTCACTCACATTTCATGTTTTGGTGAACGAATATACTAAAACAAGTAAAAATGTGCCAAAATTAAATCATGGTCATGAAATTACATCAAGTTAGATCAAGAGTAACATCAAAAAGTGAAACTAGTCAAAACTGGCCGAAATTCTGAGCTGAAGAGTGAAAAATAGGCCAAAAATATCTATGCGCTACGCAACTTTGGAGCTAATTTTGAGGCCCTTCTTGAGGTCCAAATTGAGCTCCTGATAGCTAGTTGGAAATCCCAGCCTATCTACTTTCCAACCCAAGTGGAATTTCTGGATTTGGTGTCCATTTGCCCCTTCAAATATCCCGTCTCCCAAGGCTGCTTCTTGTGTGTCAAAATATGGGCAGTGAGGTCATTTTTGAGTGTTTTTGACCTCTTTGAGGGCTCAAAACATGCCCAAATTTCTTGGCCGTAGGAAGACAAGCATAAATTTTCATGAAAAATCCAGAAATGCAAAGTTCTTTTGATTTTGAGCCCTCTAGAAAAAGCGAGCGCCACGTGGCGTGGCGCATAGAGCAGAAAACCCTGTGTTAAAAATCTCTATGCGTAGCACATTTTTGCAGACCAGTTTTGAGGACCTTCCCGGGGTCCAAATTGGGAGAAGGTTAGTGCGTTTGAAAGCGTATTGAGTATAATTTCCAACCCAACTTAAAGTTTTCAATTTGGAGTTCATTTTCCCTATCAAAAGTCAAATCTCCCAAGACTAGTCAAAATGTGCCAAATGAGGCTGCCTCAGGGCAGAGTGTTGTTGCAGTCAACGTTTGAAGGTCTTCCTTAGCTCCAAATTTAGGGAATTATAGCTCATTGGAAAGATATTTGTGTCTATCTATCATTTGACTCATCAATAAAGTCATTTGGCCAACCAAGCTAGGCGAAAACTTGATTTTCCCAAGGTCACTCCAGAGGTGCATCAATTCTCACGAGGCAACTGTATTTTTGACATTTCTCTAAAACCATGACACCTGTGTAAAAAGTGAAGGAGGTTTTTCTTCCTTGGCCTATTTTGGACACAAACCATTATGATATTTCCCAAATTCATCTTTTATTGCTCAGAAACATCATTTTAGTAAAACCTACTCCGATGTGTGGAACAGGGGATTTGTCGAAATGAAGCGAAATGAAGGGGATAAGTGGCTTCTAAATTCTTGAGAAAATTTTGGGAAGTAGGGAGGGATGTTAGGGAGCAGGGGAAAGTGGAATGGAAAATATTGAATGAGGGGAAGGGGTCCAAAAGGGCTAAACACAGGCCCAACCTAGGAAATTGTCAAGTTGTAGCAAGAAACTAGGGTTTGTGCAAAAAATGAGGAATTTGAGGGATCTTAGTGATGGGAAGTGTTTAATAAAGTACATTAAGGATAGGGGAAGGTGTATTAAGATCAGGATACAAGTTTTGCTGATGATTTGACCATCTAAGAGAAATTGTCTTCAAAACCCTAGGAGAGGGAAATGACCTTACCTAGGCGCAATTGAAGCATGAACAAGGCATAAAATGACCCAGTGGAACTTGGCATGATGATGGAAACCCTCTGAATGATGCTACACTCTGTCGAATGGTGACATGAAGTTCTTGGGACAACCATTAGGGTTTGGGAATTTTAAGTATGAGACTAGGGTTTGGTGCATTTGGGATTTTTGGGAAAGAGAACTTGGGATTAGGGGTATGGGAATTTGGGGAATAAGGAGAGCAAGGAAAATATGCAATAAGGGAGTGATGAGAAAAACAGCCAAATACAAAACCCTAGTAGCAATCTCCTTTGTAAATTTTCAAGAGATAGGGTTTTCTTTCCTTAACACACTTCACCTTGCAACAAGCACCAACAAATTTAGATGAAAAGTAGTGACAGAAGGTTAAGCTACTTGAACGAGCGATAATCCACAAGTTTCGAGCGATTTGGAGCAAACTTTGGCAATTTTCGGGCTTCTCAACTGTATGCGTTGCGCAACATGCCCAATGCGCCGCGCCTGTGTTACAATGTACTAAGTGTTGAGGCCCAGTGCGCCACGCTCGCTGTATGCGCCGCGCCTCTGGTTTTTGATTGATTTTCTCCAACTTTTCTTTGCTCACCCCAAAATATCTTTGCCTTGTTTCCACTTTGCAAATGAACTCTTGAAATGAAGAAATGGCTTATAAACAAGGAGCTTTTGAGATTTTAGCTCATGAAACCCACTTTCCAATGGTTTTTAAAATGACTTTATTTCAAACTCTGTTTTTTGGACTTTTTCACCTTTTTGGCTTTGTGATCACCTTTTTGGCTTTGTGATGGACTAAATGAGCTGAACTTTGCTTGTTTTTGCAGGTGTTGGAGCTTCTTAGGCTAAGGAAAGAAACCATGGTGCAGATGAAGGAATTTGCAATAAAGAAACAAAATTTACATGATTTTAGTACAATAAAGTCTAAATACTCTGTTTTTTCCTCAAAACAAAGTTTTGAGGAAAAACACATTTTCGAACACTTGTCGATGAAATTTATTGATGATGAAACCTCATCATGGCCAGCTGGTAATTATTGGACACTTTGAAGCATTTATTGACAAAACCCTAATGAAACCCTAGACCTACTTGACACTGAAACCCTAAAGACAACCTTTTGCAATTTTAGATAAAAAAGAAGACTGTATATGCCTTTTTAATGAACAGACATGAACCAACACGTAAATGACATGAGGGACATGAGGAAAATTGTTGGAAAGCTGCCACTGTCAGATGATCCATGCGCCTAATGGAATGCAAATGACTGGGCGGGACACCTAAGATGAAATGCAACAAGAGGATTTGATCTCTGACGGAGGGATGAATATACCGACACTAACATTGGCTCCAATGGGGATGGTAGCTCCATGGAGGTGCCAAGAACTACAGATCTCTGGGAAAGTTGACAGTGCCTTCCTCCATTGGGCTATGGAGTCAATAACTTCAACAAACTGAAATCAAAATGTTGACTCAAAACATAACTCAAGTGTAACTCAAAACTGACTCAATACTGAACTGACTAAAACAAAAGATGACTCATGAGCTTTTTGAATGGTAGCAGACCATCGAGATTTGAGGGCTTCAAATCATGATGACAACCACCGACGTATTGATGAAATACGTACAATCATGTGTAGTGAGCCTTCCAATGTAACCAATCCAGCAGATGGATACATATTGAAATTATGCTTTCATTTTCCCCGAGCAGGCAGAACGATGTACATGTAGGCAACTCACAATAACAATTGAAACCAAGGATTATGCTAATGAACTAGCCAACATTCATCTTCTCTGGTGCTTGCAAAAGAATGCCGAAAGGATCTTGAAAATCCTGAAGCACTAGCTTGTCTTGAGATCCAGCAGCAATAATACAAGTACTCCCTTCATTCTGATCTGAAAGAACAACTGGTTGCTGAGTGATAGGAAGGCACAGAGAGGTATGAGCTTCTGCCATCTGAGTGTTAGCTGTAAAGTCCTTGACCATGAGAAATTCTGGCATATTGTCTCTCTCAAGCTCATATTCCTCAACTTCATGGTCTAGGTCTTTCTTAAACAGAAAACAATCTTCAAGATTATCAAACATGACAGCCTTATCATCTTCATGAAAGAAAATATTATCTGTTCGCTGATCTATAAATCTAACTTCAAGACTATCATCATTTTCAAAAGAAGAAAAAGTTTCACCAGCACTTTCTTGACCATGTGCACACTGCAGATCTGCGTTAACTCGAGCTGTAACATGACCTTTCAGAAGTTGATCTATCTCATCTTCACAGAGAGGAGATAAGACTTTTTGTTTCCTTTTGCTCAAACAATGATTGTCTTCATGAAATAACATGAAAAACCTAAATGGCAGTCCTTAATTACCTGGTCTTCTGAACTTTGAAAACATTGTTGATCATCTTCATATGACATGGCAATCAAACTATCCAAAGGATCATTTACCACTGAGTTATCGAAAGAATATTTTTCACTTACTTGAACAAAGATCTCATCTTGTTTTTCATGAAATGACTGGATTACCTCCTCATGAAGGCTTTGATCAATAACTTTGTCTTCTTCATTCCAGATGATCTCAACAGCAGAGCTCTCCTTCATGGGATTCAAAACAAGGTTGTCTTCATCATCACGATCTGAATCTAGATCTGAAATCATCGACTTGACTTTATCACATTCTGAAATTGAAACTTGACTTTCATGCATGCTGTTTTCATCTATGGACAGATCTGAAATAAAACCCTCTCCTTCATCATTTTCCACTGTAGTAAGATCTTGATCCTGCTGCAAAGTTTCCTGAGCGTCTTGATGAGTATCTTCTAAGTTCTCTTTATGCTGCTGAAATGGATTTTCGTATAGAGCCTCCATGATCTCATCATCCATGAAGTTATCATCTTCATAAACTTTCTCAAGATGTTCAATTAAACTATAAATATGTTTGCAACAGTTCTAAACCAAATTTAATGATGGATAAGATTCTTTATACCTTTCAAAGAACATGGCATGAAAATCCTTTAAACAGTAAATACAAGCAGGCGACAAACTTTCATACCAAGATCGGGCTTTACCTTCTAGAGTGGCCATGAATATCTTCATCAAGCAATCTTCAGGAAAATCAACCTTCAACTTGCAAATATGTATGTGAAATCTAACCAGATGTAAAGCAGCATCCTTCCTATCATCATCTTTAAACGTAGGCAAATTGCTTTGCCAATCTACCTTAGGAATTTTATTTGGAAAACCTGGAATGTGATCTCGACTCATGGGAGCATACCTTCGATCCAACGAAACCATTTTGATAACAATGAATTCACCATGAAATTCTTCAGGCTACTGATTTTTGAAGGGTAGAGTCGCCATAAAAATTCTGAACCTTGGGATTTTTTGACATTGGAGTCGCCAGGTGAATGATTTCAGCCTTCCTATGTCTGATCATTGTCCACCATCAACAATCAGATCTAACTTGATACATGTAATGGGGCAACCAGATGTTCAGTTCATAAACTAGACCGGAGATTGACTGAAGTAGCTTTTATCTACTTGCGCTAATGCAAAGCAAAAGCGTTTTGAAGGCTACTTGGCTAATCTTCAGGCTCTGTTTGTAGTTTATAAAATGAAGAATACGAACACACAAACAATTTCCTCTCCAGTGGAGTCGCCACTATGTTAGAGCCTAGATTTACCTCAGGCTGAAAAGGTAAGCTTCTAGGTCCACATCAAACCACGCTCAGCCTCGTAGCTAGCCCTATGAGGACATAAGAGCGCTCTCTCTGGGTCAATCTCAGCAAAATATAATCAGATGGGGCTTGAGATGACCAATTTAACAACTAATCTTAGGCTAGGTATGAAGTGCAAGGATTTGATTTGATTTTTTGGGGGTTTTGAGTTGGAAAATGGGAAAGGCAAATTTGGGTCCGAGGATGAGGCCAAAGTTTTGCAGATTTCAGGTTGGGGCAAGCTAGGCAGTAGTTTTGATGCTTTAGATTAAATGAAATGGATAGAAAATACCGCTGAGGACCTGAAGAGGGCAAGAGGCTGCAAGAATCCTCTCCAAACAGATGAAAATATGTAAAACTAAACAAATTTTAAGGCAGAGCACAACAAACTCATGAATTCTACCTTTGTCACTCAATTTGTTTAATTTCAGAAGCAAAGAGAAGGGAAATGGCATGCATAAACATCAATGAACTTACAATTGCATGGAGAAAAACACCATCAAAACATAGAGCCACATGGATCCCAACAAGTGCTGCAAAACCCTGGTCTTTCCTTTGCCAAAAATGCAAAAATCAAATGTACAATGAAGTGCCAAGCAATCCCAAGTGTCCAACCCTGAAAATGACTGAGAAATTACATGATATAGACAAGCCTAACTCCTTCCCATGCCTCTAGGGGTCGAGCTCATCATTCTAGGAGCTGTTTCAACCATATCTGAATAAGGAGCTGAAAAATAGGCAAAGAAACAACTTGACTCTATATGCTAGGAAACTAATTCATTCACTCACATTTCATGTTTTGGTGAACGAATATACTAAAACAAGTAAAAATGTTCCAACCCAACTTGAATATTTTAATTTGGAGTTCATTTTCCTTGTCAAAAGTCAAATCTCCCAAAACTGGTCAAAATGTGCCAAATGAGGCTGCCTCAGGGCAGAGTGCTGTTGCAGTCAACATTTTAAGGTCTTCCTCAACTCCAAATTTAGCTCATGATAGCTCATTGGAAAGCTATTTGTGTCTAGCTATCATTTGAATTATCAAGAAAGTCATTTGGCCAACCAAGCTATGAGAAAACTTGCTTTTCCCAAGGTCACTTCAGAGGTGCATCAATTCTCCCGAGGCAATTGTATTTTTGACATTTCTCTCAAACCATGACACCTGTGTAAAAAGTGAATTCTTTTATTGCTCAGAAACATCATTTGATTAAAACCTACCCCGATGTGTGGAACAGGGGATTTGTCGAAATGAAGTGAAATGAAGGGGATAAGGGGCTTCTAAATTCTTGAGAGTTTTTTTTGAAGTAGGGAGGGATGTTAGGAAGTAGAGGAAAGTGGAATTTCAAAGATTGAGTGAGGGGAAGGGGTCCTGTTATCACTCGGGTTGTCCCTAGGCTCCTAATAGGGATACGGCAGAGGTAACCACAAACCAATCTTCTGATTGCAGGTTCTAGCCCACCTGCAATCGGAGAGGGCTCTCTCCTTTTGATTCAACCTTAGTTGATGATTTTAGGCTAGCTTTCTGACTTCAAGGGAGTGTTGACTGTGATTGGAAATAAGGTAGGATTCTCGAACAAAGAGGCAAGGTAAGGAGTTATAAGTTTCGAACCATTGGGCATGGAGTCACAGATTGAGGCTTGCGAGCGTTTTCTTGGTCACAAGGGGATACAGAGAGGGATAGCCACACAAGATACAATTTTCTGACTGCTGAAAGTACGGAGTGGACATCAGGGATTAAAGGCAAAGGAGAATCATTTCATCATGCTGACAAAGAGGAGAAATGGATGAATGGGATCTAGGAGCAGTTAAGAATTCCTAAACATGCACTCATATGTGAAAGAAACAGCGTAAACAAGATCATTTAAGAATACATGCTCATAACTATTTCTGAAGAAAACATTGAGAAATGCAGAAATTGAAATTAAGGTGTAATGAAACAAATCTTAAGCTATTCTTTTTTCCTGCGATTTAGAAGGCGGTATAGTGGCAAAAAACATAAAATTAAACAAAGGAGAGGAACACTTATTGGACCATGTAGAAGCACAGGAATTCCGTGATCATTCATTGACCAAGAGAAAACATCAAGTAGTTTCGCAATCCATGCTTTCAGCAATCTTTGATTATGGAAATTATGACAGTTACAGTGCGACTCTCTGCTCGGAGAAAATGCTGGAAAGAAGACTGACCAACAACTACTACCAACCAACCAACCCCTCACAACATTGCTCAGGGTGGTATTTATAAGCAAAATATCGGAAAGACATCATTACAAGTAACCTCGACAGGTCTGCTTAGAGAACTCTTCAAAAATCTAAGTGTTGCTGGAATTAAATGCAAGTAAATATTTTTGGCTACACTGGGGGCAGCTGGATTGGAACAGGTGACGAGGTGGCCCTTGGGGGCCAGATGCGGTGCTGCTGGAATGATTGTGCTTCGGGAACTGCAGTTCGGCTCTGGTGTGAATTAAATGTGCAATAATTACGATTTGAGAGCTTCACCAGTTTCGCCCTCTTTCTATGAATCTGCTGGAAGATATTAAATTTTCTCCTGCTTTGGGCCGCTGCTCAAGATATTCGCTGATACTATTTGCCGCTACATTGATGGCTTCCGCCGTCGACTGATACTCTTTGACACGCTTGATGCCTGATGATTTGATCTGATACACTTTAAACTGGATCCTTTTGGCACGATCGAGCGATTTTCGGGCTTTTTCGGCGCCCAATGGGCTAAGAAATCAGAAGATTCCCTTAAGATTCCTCGAAATGGTCTATTTCCCGTAGCGATGCGCGATTTCGCGCTAATCGCGCATCGAAAACTGCCTCTGTTTCTTGTTCTGGAGCTCCGAAGTGCGATTTTTCTTCCTGCGTAAAGTTTCGGCTTTCTGGATGTTGACGTCAGCATGACGTCGGCTATACGACAGATGACGTCAGCTGTGGTGGGTCCCTGGTACAGAACGACGTGATGAGGTGCTGATACTGGAGGTAATGCGATGAAGAAACTCCGATGCGATCGCAATATCGCATCAGCGGGGAACGGAGGATGCTTGAGTTGGACACTTGGCGATTGCGACCGCCGATATCGCAATATCACGTCGGGAGGTGACAGATGGGTGATAACCTGCATGGAGAGGAAAGTGCGATGTTGCGATGCGATCTGGCTTTAAGGTTCTGTAGAGTGTAAGTTTTGGGAGGAAAGAGTAAGTGGATGTGAAGGGCATTTGAGGTTTCGGAAGGGGTCCGATTACCTGAGAGGAATTTTATACTTTGGAAGGAGTCCATTGTATCTGGGAGGTGGTTTTGGGGGTCAAGGATTCTTGCTAAGTTTCAGATAAACTGAGCAATTCCCAGGAGTACTTATGGTTATTTTTCAACCAGGGGGAGGGATATTACGTAGGGGAATTTTACTTAATATTAATAAGGGGATGGGAAGAATAGGGAGCTAAATAATAATGTTAGTGGTTAATATGGAGATGGTAAGAAAGTGCTAAGTTCAAGAGAGCTTAGGCTGTTACAAGGGGGTTGGACCATACTTTAAGAGAAGATATGGAACAACTTTGAGTAAAGCAGATCTTTACTCAAGCCAGTGTTATGAAGATGATGGAACTTAAGGGGTGTCAAGCAGATCTTGACCTCTTGTGGGGAAGTTAGTTAATGATTGGGGAAAAACAGAGAAGGGAAGTCAGTTATACCTCTTTTGAACTTCTTGCATACAATTTCTTGCTGATTGTGTCCTGAATGATATGACACCTGAAAACCTGGAACTGGTCAGCAATTTAGGATTCAACAACCTCAGAACTACCTACCCAGCCTACTTACCTAGCATTTTTTCTTCTTTGTTTGGGGGTGCACTTAGACTTGCAAACCCATCATTCATTTTTCTTTTGATGCTTTCCTGTCTACATACTACCCTTATTTCTTCCAGGGCCCAGATTAAGTTGTTGGGCTCCACTGCTTCTCTACCTATCTAAGAATCTGCCAAGATTAAACTGTTTGGACAGATTTACAATCTCTATATTCTAAAACAGGAAATTTAAACCTGGGAGACCAAGATTAAACTGTTTGGACCTCCCTTTAACTAAAAAATGGCGATGCCGGGATAACTTTACAAAATTTGGAAGGCAATTTTATGAACTTGAAGTAGCCTTATTCACTTGGAGACTATTAAGCAAATATGGAGCATTGCAGCAAGAAAAGTACGACATATTTGACCTGTGAAATGCCGATCATGAAAAATGAATAACCTGCTGCAGCAGGAAGCTAACAGGTCCAAAAGGGCTAAACACAGGCCCAACCTAGGAAATTGTCAAGTTGTAGCAAGAAATTAGGGTTTGTGTAAAAATGAGGAATTTGAGGGATCTCAGTGATGGGAAGTGTTTAATAAAGTACATTAAGGATAGGGGAAGGTGTATGAACATCAGGATACAATTTTTGCTGATGATTTGACCATCCAAGAGAAATTGTCTTCAAAACCCTAAGAGAGGGAAATGACCTTACCTAGGCGCAATTGAAGCATGAACAAGGCATAAACTGACCCAGTGGAACTTGGCATGATGATGACAACCCTCTGAATGATGTTACACTATGCCGAATGGTGACATGAAGTTCTTGGGATAGCCATTAGGATTTGGGAATTTTAAGTATGAGACTAGGGTTTGGTGCATTTGGGATTTTTCGGAAAGGGAACTTGGGATTAGGGGTAGGTGAATTTGGGGAATAAGGAGAGCAAGGAAAATATGCAATAAGGGAGTGATGAGAAAGACAGCCAAATACAAAACCCTAGTAGCAATCTCCTTTGAAAATTTTGAAGAGATAAGGTTTGCTTTCCTTAACACACTTCAGCATGCAACAAACACCATCAAATTTAGATGAAAAGCAGTGACAGAAGGTTAAGCTACTTGCACGAGCGATAATCCACAAGTTTTGAGCGATTTGGAGCAAACTTTGGTAAGTTTCGGGCTTCTCAGCTGTATGCGTCGCGCAACATGCCCAATGCGCCGCGCCTCACCAATGCGCCGCACCTGTGTTAAAATGTACTGAGTGTTGAGGCCTAGTGCACCGCGCTGGCTGTATGCACCGCGCCTCCTGCCCAGTGCGCCGCGCCTCTGGTTTTTGACTGATTTTCTCCAACTTTGCTTTGCTCACCCCAAAATATCTTTGCCTTGTTTCCACTTTGCAAATGAACTCTTGAAATGAAGAAATGGCTTATAAACAAGGAGCTTTTGAGATTTTAGCTCAAGAAACCCACTTTCCAATGGTTTTTAAAATGACTTTATTTCAAACTCTTTTTTTTGGACTTTTTCACCTTTTTGGCTTTGTGATGAAATAAATGAGCTGAAGTTTGCTTGTTTTTGTAGGTGTTGGAGCTTCTTAGGCTAAGGAAAGAAACCATGGTGCAGATGAAGGAATTTGCAATAAAGAATTTTTTTTTTTACATGATTTTAGTACAATAAAGGCTAAATACTCTGTTTTTTCCTCAAAACAGAGTTTTGAGGAAAAACACATTTTCGAACACTTGTCGATGAAATTTATTGATGATGAAACCTCATCATGGCATGCTGGTAATTATTGGACACTTTGAAGCATTTATTGACAAAACCCTAATAAAACCCTAGACCTACTTGACACTGAAATGCTAAAGACAACCTTTTGCAATTTTAGATAAAAAAGAAGACTGTATATGCCTTTTTAATGAACAGACATGAACCAACAGGTAAATGACATGAGGGACATGAGGAAAATTGTTGGAAAGCCGCTACCATCAAACGATCCATGCGCCTAATGGAATGCAAATGACTGGGCAGGACACCTAAGATGAAATGCAACAAGAGGATTTGATCTCTGACGGAGGGATGAATATACCGACACTAATAGATTTATTGAGGAAATTAATAAAATCATTTATTCTTATTGTTCATTTTGTGTTCTAAATATAAGTGATCTAACTGGTAAAAGTAAAAATTGAAAAGGAATATTGATTCACCCCCCCTCTCAGTATTTCCAACATACTCTTAGGAAACCAAAGACAAAAATCGAGTGTGCCCTTTAAGTATTGAAATATCCTCTTTAGTATTTTCATATGTGATTCCTTTGGTGTTGATTGAAATCGTGCAACCATTCCTACTGCCTGCATAATACTTAGTATTGAAGCTGTCAAGTATAGTAGACTCCCAATCATAGACCTGTAAAGAGTTGACTTGACTTTAGGAGATTCATCATCCTTACTTAAATTGTATCTAGTAATCATAGGGGTACTAATTGGTGCACATTTTTCCATTCCAAACCACTTGAGAATCTCCTTGAGATATTTGGTGTGGAAAATGAATATTCCTTCATCGGTTTGAGAAACCCGTAGTCCAAGGAAGACAGATATTTCTCAAATCATTGACATTTCTTGAGCAAATCCATGACTCATATCATCGTTATTGCTTTCAAAAATGAGATCATCCACACATACAAGTGTAATTAATAAGCTTTCCTTTTCCATATTGATGTAGATATTGTTGCTATACACCCCTATTTTGAAACCTTGTTGTTGAAGGTAGTGGTTCCTTGTTGAATTGTGCCAGAAATTGGACTTTAATAAGAGGGCCAAAACCCTTGAACTTTTCTTGACAGAAGATAACTCATTTCCAAAGAAAAATCCTCCCTATCCCTCCTCTCTTTTCCTTAAGAGAGCCAAGCAAATTATCACAATCATCTCTTACCTCCTTGGCTACTACTCATATCAGTGGGTAGATGAGGCCATCTGATCCGAGTTGGATCCATGAAAATTATCAAAGTGCCATGACTGTATCAAATCAGGACAAACTTCAAAATTTATGAACAAAGAGCGATCAGGAAGACCTCTAGACAGTGGCAATTTGCAGCCAGCAAGGAACAACAAGGACCTCGGTCAAAGTGTGCTGACTGAGGCCCATGGAGACCGCGCAGGAGGAAAAACTGGCAGTTGGGAAGCCCGGATCGGGAAACCGAGGCCATTTCAGATACGCGATTAGTGCTAATCGCACATCACTGGGAAAAACCCCTCGAGAAGGAAAAGCCCCAAAGCACTTGGTCTCATGGGAAGTTGGGAAACCATAGGGAAAGCGCTAAGGCGAAAGGCGGCCCCCGCACTCCAAAACTGGCAATATATTGGAGGGACATTGGGTCAGTAAGCGGATTTAGCAGAAAACAAGCGATTCCATTCATCGCACAATGCGTGTCTAGTGGATGAGAGAGAAAATTGCCTCTCATCACGCGCTAATGGTCGAGAAAGTCAACCGCGCGAAATGAGAAAACACCGTACGATCTAGGGGCTCCAGATCTGACGACGGAGATTGCGCCTGATGGAGAAATCGGATTTGACGGGGGAATTAAGCCGCGACATATGAAAGTCTGAAGTCTGATTTGACCGCTGAGTTGGCGGATGAGTCATTACACAGTGTAACTGAAATACCGAACCATCGAGGAAGAGCTGGCGCAGTTCGTGAGAGGACAAGTGGCGATCCGAAAGGGTGGAAGAGGAATTGAACAATCAAGGATAGATTGGCTTTAAGCCATGAATAGACAGAGAACAGAACATGAAGACAAAGAGAGCGAGAGCAAAGAAAAGACAATGAAGTAAAAAGCAGAAAACAGAGAGCTGGGCTAACCTAAAGCAGCATCGAGCGGACAGAAGGCCTGAGAGGTTCAAGCAATCCCTGTGAGGATCTGCCGGGAATTGAGTACCACAGTGGGCTCCTCCCATTAAAGACCAGAGAGGTCAAGATTTGGTAAGGAAAGAGTCTGTGCACTCTAGTGGCTTGGGGAATCCAAGAACCACCCTACTAAGCATTATCTATTTCAGGATACTCAAATTGAGCTCCTCATTGTAAATATCTGCTTTAAAGACACAATAAAAGAAGGCCAGCACTGAAAGCTGGATCAGAGACGTAGCCCTGGAGAATAAGGTGAACTCCTTATTAAGTTGTTTTGGTCTTATATTTGCTTACTGTGTATCTCTTACTATTTTCCATTTTCTAGTATCTGTGTATTTTGCAATCTGATCGATCCGTTGCCTAAAATGACATAGACACACACTAGCACATGAGTCTGTAATACCTTCATTCAATAATTATTTAACTGAGATCACTCATGAGTGATTTTCAGATCAAGTGGTATCAGGGCTCTAGGTTGTTAAGGTTAAACACGCTTGTGTTGGTTTAGCTGTTGAATACTAACTAGATCAAAGCTCAAATTAGGAGAAGGAGAGTTGGCCAAAATTAATCTTGAAATTGGGAGAGTCTATCCTTGGAAGACAATGTCAAAGGAAGGTTCTATGGGACCAGACCCTCAATTCATAGATATTTTCCTAGCCATAAAGTCCATGGTAGAAGAAATGTATAGGGACTTTAGAAAACATAAGGATGAAGATTCATCAGGCTCTAAAAAAGCCAAAGGAGAAGATGAGTCTCATTTCCATGACCACTCAAAAGGAAAAGGGAAAGAGGAAAGCTTTCTCACACCTCCTAACAGCCTTGAACACAAAAAGAAAGCATATTTGATCAAACTAGATGTTAGATTTGATTTACCTATATATGATGGAGAGTTGAATACAGAAAAGCTAGACAATTGGATTAGACAAATTGATGTTTATTGCAGAGTGCAGAATATCGACTCAGATAAGAGCAAGATTCAGTTGGCAAGCCTACACCTTGGAGGCACTGCCTTCATTTGGTGGGAAGGCAAGACCCAGGTTGACATGAAAAGACATGGTAAGACTATCTTTGTCTGGAGTGAATTTGTTTCTGCAATCAAAAAACAGTTCTATCCATTGGCCTACATGCAACAAGCCATGATGAGTTGGCAAACTCTTCGACAGTTGAAAGGGCAAAGTGTGCAAGGGTACACTCCAGAATTTAAAAAGAGAGCATTGATTCTAGGAATCTCATTAGACTCACCTGAGACTCTGTTGAAGTACATTGGTGGTCTACACAACTACATGAGGCACACTATCCTCATGTTTAATCCCACTAGTATAGATGAGGTATCTGTACAAGCTACTCATCTAGAAGCTAGAGGAAAGAATGGAAGTCCAAAAGTTGGGGGATCATCCCAACCTACTGTAAGCAAGAATAAGGAGAAAAGAAAGCAGAAGTGGAAAGCAACGAAGGCTAACACTGCACAGAAAAGCAAGGCTTCAGGCACTCACTGTAAAAAGGATGGGCATGATGATGAGCATTGTTGGATTTTGCATCCAGAGCTGAGACCTAAGAAGTTCGAGGGCAAGAAGAAGAAGACTGCTGCAACTATTCAGAAAGATTTGGGGTCAAACTCAGGGGATGAAACAACCATTGCAGCCACAGGTATAAGAGGTAAGAATTATGAAGCATCTACTAGTAATTCTGCACAATCTACTATTGATGAAGAAAATGAGAGAAAAAGACATGATCTTTTCCATATTAGAGTTATTTCCAAACATCAAAAGATTGATACTTTGTTTGATAGTGGCTCACAAGTAAATTTAGTTTCTGAAGCAATTGTAAATAAGTTGGGATTAGTAACTACACCTCACAAGAAACCATACCCATTAGGATGGTTAAATGATAAAGCACAACTACAAGTGACTAGACAGTGCAAACTCAAGTTTTCTTTTGGGTTAG
>APFE031330662.1:108406-157318 GCA_000404065.3 Pinus taeda | reverse complement strand
AGTGGGAGAATGTTGGGTTGTGTTATATTCTTTCCATGACTAGCCCACGTAGTTAACTGGGGGGTTAGAAGGGGGGCAGAGCCTCCCCTTCATTGCACCGATTGCATAGCCGGGGGAGTCATAGGGGGTTTGAGGGGTGCAGGTAACCCCACTCTATGGGGTCCAAGGTAGCGACCTGAAATTTTTTGTTTTTGGACCCTATATTAGGTTGGGCGGACCTACCTATGGTTTTGGGCATGTTTTTTGCACATGGTTTTGGATGCGATGGTTTTCGGTCCATGGTATTGGATGCTTTGGCATGTATAAATATGTGTTGTAACATTGAAAGGAACATAATGAAAAATCAAGCTGGTAGTCTCAGTTTTGGGATCCAGGGGAAATCTCTGTGTATATGTGTTTTATGTGTTATGTTCTCGCATTGTCTATTTTCTGTGTTCTAGAACCGTATGCAGGTAAGTTCTATACGGGGTTAAGACCTACACTGGGGAGATAGCCACCAATGGGAGAGACAATGTTAACAACATATACAACACATTTCCATTAACAGATTATGCATTATAACAAGTGAAATATTTCAAGTGTTCAACACAGGATAAAAAAACATGCATTACAAGTGTTCAAGATTAGACTTACAACAACTACAATACATGTGTGAAAACGTGTTGGCCTGTTAGCATGCTTATGAATTAAGCGAAAGTTCCAAGATACATTGTTACACCATACATCGCTAACCCCGTGAGCGGGGCATTAGAGCCACTACTTACTCCTTAAAGGAAACATTACATAATCTCTCAGCTATGTGGGAGGAGCTGAGGTGAAAAGTCCTTTGCATGTACAAATGAGGGGGTATTTATAGCCAAGTCTGAAACTGACGCTTATGGTTGTTCGACTACTCTCATGACTATTTGACTTCCATGAATTTTCGACTTTTACATGACTCTTAGTATAACAAGTGGGTCTCTTGGAATTCCACGTTACATTACATTGATTGACAACATAGCCCATATTAAAGATGTGGTCGACATGACTCGACATGATAGTGCTAGTACATTCGTGCTGCTACTGGAATGCATGTCGAGCTAGAGTGCTGATAGGTGATGGATATCTTCATGGTGTAGCACAACTTCACCTCTGCATGGAAAAGTGTGTGGATTCTTCAATGGTCTTTGGTTCGCTTGATGATGCTTTGGCACATTGTTCCTTGCTTGCATGTTGGAAGGCTTGACAGGCTCATCTGTTTGCGAAAGGTGCATGTTTTTCCGTTCATCCATTCGTGAGCACATCTTGGATGTTTGCTTGTCTGTTCATCCGCAAACACATCTTTGTATGATTGTCCGTTCACGAGCACATCTCTTTGCATGCATCTTTTGTTCGTCCGTTGGTGAACCTATCCTTTTGCATGTGCTCCTTTCTTTCATCCCTTTCGTTGTCACACAATGTTTGTTAGTGTACCTGTGCATGCAGTCACTCATGACGAGATGACATCAAATCCAAAAAAAATCCTAGTCTACAATGACACATGATCATTTCGGATGCAGATGACCAGGAGAGGCAGCAAGGTTGTGAAGTGGGATGATGGCTCCGGGCACTGCTGATGAAGACTGTGCAAGAGTCACTAAGTGATGAAGATGGTCAATCCAAGTCGACAGTGACTGTCCGCGAGGTCCGACTCGGCTGGAAGGAAAAATTGCACAAATTTTGAGAGGGACAGTTTGGGTTGCAGGAAGGAAAGGTAGGCAGAATCTGTGCAAATTTTGGAACGAGTGGGTAGCAGGGGCTGGAAGGAAAAATTTGCACAATTTTCTAGAGGAACAGGTTGGGCTGCAAGGAGGGTCAGTAGGTATAAATTGCGCATTTTTTTAGAGGAACTGGCTAGGATCCTAGCAGTCAAAATTGTGTAATTCCCAGAGGGAACTGGCAGTTGTTATAGCTCCAAATCTCACTCTTATGGTTTGTGATGCTACACTCATGGCCTAGGGCAACCCCTCCTTCAAGACCTGGTCCAAAATTTAAAAAACAGTGTTTTATCCCTTATACGCGACATTGCCCTGAGTTAAACGCGTGTATACACGGGTAGGCATATACCCAACCCACGTATATGTATTAAAACACTTTAAAAAATATAAAACTCCTTAATTTCGGGCGGAGATCGCGTGTTTTACCTGTTGATCACTTGTTAGTGTCCGTGGCCCAACTGTTCCCAACCAACTCCCAACTAAAAAACTACTTTGGGAGAGGTATAAAAAGACCTCAAAGGGAAGGCCTAAGAGAGGAGAGAAGAGAGAGAAAGGTTATTATACTGAGATTTTTCCCTTGACCAGGTCTGAAGACCCTTATGCCTTCTGCACTTCCCCCATTTGTACAGGAAACCCTTTTTTCCTTGTGTGTTGATGTTCATCCACTACTTATGACATCATGGAGTAAGTCATGGAAGGAGTTTGCTAAAGGCTTGAGGTTGGATGGATCCGGAAGGAAGCTTTGCTTGGAGCCTGCGAAAGGTGACTCAGGTGAAATTAATCCTTTTATGCATTTTATTTAGCTATAATAAAAGAAACACGTCTTGGTTCCTGATATAAATCTTCTTTATGTTTATGATATTCATGTTGGAATTCATATGTGAATGGTTGTTTAAAGTTCATAACTAACTACCTTCCTTTATAACATGAAGATGATTTCTTTATAGGTTTTTTTCCATATACTGCTATGTTCTTTGGAATTGGTTGTTTTGTAGGACAAAGGAGCGAAAAGAACTTGAAGAAGGGTTTAGACCCTAAAGGACCTTCTCAAACGTAGGACCTAAGGTACGCCCCCTCATACCATATAATTTGCTTATAATAGCATAATGACTGTGTGAATGTGTGTTTCTATTTATAGATAATTTTCAGTCTGCTAGGGTTTCAACCCAAAAAGCCCTAGGGGAACATTTCCCTCAACAACAGTTGGCTACTGGGTCACTAGAAGAAGAAACTATGCAATTCCCAAGGGGAACTAGCAGTCATTTACTGGGTGCTTGGCAGCAGAAACTGTGCAATTCCTGGAGGGAACTGGTAGTCTTCCGCTTGGAGCTGTTGGTGAGGAAAACTTCACTAAGGCTGACAGGATGGCCTTCTGATCATCTCTACACAGTTTCTGAGTTGAGCAGACTGCTGTGTAGCAGAAGGCCTGCTAATGAAAGCTATGAAGTTTCCTGGATGAGTAGCCGGTCAGCTATCAGGAGGACTGACTGGGAAAGTTGCGCAATTTTCTGGGGAGTAGGGACAGACACTTGGTGTCTGTCCAACCTTTTTGCACAATTTCCTCATTCAGCAGAGCAGGAAAGGTCAGTAGCTTCTGCACAATTTTTGAGGGGAGTCAGTCCCAGGGTGGCTACTAGAGAATTGTCTGAGTGGTCAGTATGAAAGTTGATTGGATTGCTTGTGATCAGTGCAGCTTTGAAAGACTTGCTTGGTGCACCTGGGTTTTTCTGGGTGATAGTCGATCGAGTTGATGAAGGGGTGATGGTCCAGCTGTCAAAGGGGAGTCCATCATTAGAACTTCAACAAATGACTAAGTGTGTGAACGATTGAAATATGCATAGGTGATCATGCAAACACACACTCATATGACTCAATGACGAAGTGACTCAAAACATCCAGACACACATGTTAAACATGACTGATCGATGGTGCAAGTGACAAGCGCAACACTTGTGATCATTGATCAGTCGTGACGATGCTTATGTGACAGTGAATGTGACTCTATGTGTGAGTGTGACAGATGCTTTCATAGCGAACACAACAAATACACACGAAGCGAAGACTTTGAGCATAACCAGAACATGGTCGCAAGCATGACTTAGACACCAACATGCAAAAACTTGGGCGAAATGAACAAGCAAGGTAGATACAAAGACTCCTAAGGGCTCATGGAGTGAACCTAAGGGTGTGCAGTCATCAGACAAAACTCCCAAGGGAGGCTCCGAAATTAGGTGCAGGCCAAAATTTTGGAGGGTGGTTGTAGCTGCTACAAGAAGTCTAAAATTATGGGTATAAAAAAATAAGAAACCAATTCAAGTTTTATTAACTCTTAAGATTGATAAGATTAATTTAAATTTAATCATAACATGTTCTATTAACAAATCTAATAAAAAAAAGAAGGTGAATTTTAACAAAATACTAGATGAAACATGAATCTAATGAAAAACTAAAATGAAACATTAAACAAAATCTGTAATCAAGAAACTAAGTATTTCTGAATACTACTATATGAATAGAAAAAAAACCAAGATGTTACCTGAGTCGAGGGTCCCTTCCTGACCTTGCAATGTGGCTAGAGACTTAGATCAAAATAATGTGTAGAGCTTCAATAATTAAATCTTCATTACAAGAATCTCAACTTCAACTTGCAAATGGAAGTTCAAATCTATTACAAAAGATCAACTCACAATAATGACAAAATTCCTCTTTGCGTCCTCTCCTTTCTTGCTTCCGTGAAGATCTATTTATTTTATATTACAATGGAGAGGAAGTGATGGTCCAAAGGATCATATCAACTTCCATAAAAATATAACTCCCGTACTATAATTAAGATAACAAAAAATATTTGAAAATGGTTCTGTTATGATTTGGTAGCGTATTAAATTATTTGTTGGAGATGGAAACAAGGCCACTTGGAATTAGTATGAATTTTTTCAAAGTTTGGATGTAACTGAAAATATAGATGTAACTACCTATATTTGTCGGTGTGTAGGTGCAGAATCAAGTACCGAACTAAGTACCAAATTAAGTACCAAATTTCTAGAAAATTCCAAACTAGTACCAAATTAAGCACCAAATTTTTGTAGGTGAAATTTAGGTTTGAATGTAACTTTGAATAACGTCTTGAGCTTCACATGTGAGCTATGTGTGAACATAAATCCATCCATAAACATGTACTTAAACCCACGTCATCTCAAGAAGTGCCAATGTATTAACCTTTACTTAGTACCGAAACTTATATAAGTATTGAATTGTCAAATTCCAGTACTAGAACTTGTTGTTGGGGCACATAAGCATATTAGTAAACCGCCATTTGAAAACCATGTTAAAATTTCATTTAATCATTAAAAATACAAAAAATCATTAATAATTAACCACAAGGTAAAATGAATGCATTTAGTGAAAACTGGTAATATAATAGTTACAAAATATGTTATAAAGGTATGAACATGGCTTGCAAGTGAAAGGTTTGGATAGCAAATACGATAACATATCTAGGGCCCAACAATCGTGCTAAATAAACCAAATATAGACATAATCAAAATCATAACTTGGTTTATTTTAGGGGAGGCTATCTTGTCTGCACTAGAAATCCAAATTAGCATGATATAACTTCACAAGCATATCAAATCATACATGATAACACACAAATTCAATAATGACCACCACAATGCATTCATAGTAAACATATACACAATTAACATGCGTGCATAACAATATGCAACTAGCCCATCTACTCCAAGCGTTTGAACCTGGAAGCTTTGATACCAATCTGTAACCACCATTCTCACATTTACCCACCTTTACAAGATCTTCAGGGTAAACATGAGTTGGGTGTCACTATGATATGACCTAACCTCCAAGTTATAGTTATGGAAGTGGGGACTACAAGTTGGAAACCCATGTTGATATCCCTTAGAGACTACAGATCACTCATGAGGCTACCATTCACCCCAGGTTATCAATCCCTCCAACCACACCCATAAGCCCGCTTGCATGCATTTAGGACCCAATCTCTTCAATTTAGTGCATATGGTTGCAAGATCCATGCCATTGTTTTAGGCTAGCCTCCAGGCCACTACCCATAACTATCAGTAGCTTTCCTGAATCATGACAATGATGATAATAACGCTAAAAAATCAAAGCTTAATCAAGATCTTGATCAATACATTCCTAATGCAAGGTAAACATTTCGTCAAACAGATAGTAGAAATATAAGTTACAATTCATGAATGCATATATGATCGTAAACTTCTGAACTTCATTTGAGAATCACCAAGAAGGCTCTATGCTCTTTCTAGCTTAGCTGAAACAACACTTGTTAGCCCATGCATTCATCAACCATCTAGTAACTTATCAAATCACTAACAAGAGCCATAGATAGAGCACATCATATAACCATGCATATAACTAACATATAACCAGAATAAATACTATGACAAATCAGCCATAAAATCACCATAATAACCGGTACAAGTGTCATAGATCACAATAGGAAAATATTTCATATTAACATATGAAAATGCCAACCAAGTCAGGGACTTCCACATACCACCCAACCATAGATTAGGCTAAATTAAATATCTCTTTCATCCAATCACCCCTGTTCCATATTCCAAGCATGAATGCGGGATCGTAAGGGTTAAACAAAAACAAAATCAACTAGGGCTTCCAAAGGAAAAATCACCTCAACCCTCGACCACAATTATCTCACCTATACAATCCAAAAATCACTAACATAAACCACATTGGATTTTACTCGAACTTTCCAAGGCTCCAAGAACAAGTAATTCAACCAACAACCTCCAAGGAACCCGAGTTGTTTTAGGACTCTAGAGCATTTATCCCAACCCATACCCTCTAGGGACTAGTAACTCAACCCATAACCTCCAAGGAACCCAAGTTATTTCAGGGCTCCAAAGAATTTGTTCCAAGCCACAACCATAAGAAACTAGAGAACCAATCATAAAACCAAATGGGGAACCCACTACACCATGGTTATCTAGGAAATGGAAAGGAAGGGTTTAAACCACTGTTAATTCACGCAAATCTCCATGCCAATGACAACACATAACCAATGAACCACATGCATATATCATGCAGCCAAAAAACAAAAGGGAAATCACACATACAACCTGTTACCTACAAAGTAATCCTACTATAGTTGTTGATACAACTATCTCCTTGTGATTCCTTGCTTGCTTTCTCCAAATCCAAATGAATTCTAGAGTGCTCCAAAAATTATCTAAGTGAGCGAGAGTGTAAGAGAGCCAAACACTAAATTGACAAAAGCTAAGCCAAAAGATATGAATTATTTATTTGATGCCTTTTTATCATTGATGTCCCATTTTTCTTCATTTTTCCTCTAATTTCCCTTGCATGCAAATTTGTGTCTCTTTGACTTCCTTTTCTCCTATTTTCCTTTATTTTCATAATGAAATTCCAATTATTGCCTCCTTGCCTTTGCCAATTACCTTAGCCATTAATAAACCATAAGTGATGCCCACAATAATGTTTTCCCTCTATTTAGCTTAGAACATGTGTCCCATGACATTGGTCTTATTTTTATTTACATGGAAAATCAACCAGGGGTTGTTATAAAGAGTCGCCTAGGACAAGCTTTCCCTTTGGTCTTGGAACAATATCCCACACATCATCCTTCACCATGGAATTCCTCCAAACCTATTGGTTTTTCGCTTCTTCAATGGTGCTACTTATTAGTGCCATATAGTTTGAAAACAAATTCAAATACCTACTCTCCTTGACTATTATCCTAGGACCCTCCACATTCTCTTGAGCATCTCTTGATGTCTACATGCACCATCGAGGTCCCTTGATAGAACTAGAAGAACATGATCTCTCCTCCTCCTTATTTGAAGGTTGACCACCGAATTTGAAGTTGTTGATCTAGACTTAACCTTTGGAACTACTTTCTCCTCATCCTATGTCACTAGTAGGGTCTCATGTGACTTCTTAGATGCAAGATCCTCCTTGAAATTTACATCCTATCTCACCACAGTACTCTGTTATGCTGGAATGAAAATCTTGTAATCCTTTGAAGTCTCATTGAATCCCACAAATACATCCTTTATACTAGATGGCTCCATCTTGGTCCTCTTCTCTTTTGGTACATGTATACATTGGAAAACCAAATATACGTAAGTGGCTCACCTATGGATTCACACCAATAAATGCTTCCTCTGATGTCTTCTCCTCCAAGATGTTGTGCAAACTCATGTTTTGGATGTATAACATTGTATCATGTGTCTTGCTCATAGGAACATGGGTAAATCTTAATCATGGATCATAGCCTTAGAAGCCCCTATGATTGACCTAATATTTCTCTCTTTAATGTCATTATGTTGTTGGTTGTAAGATATTATTAGCTCAATCTTATTTTTTGCATTCTTGTAGAAATACTTGAAGAATTTAGAGGCATACTCACCCCAATTTTCTGGCCTCAACACCTTGATCTTCTTTCGTGATTTAAACTCCTAAAACATGTTGAAGACTTCATCCTTATTTTTCATGAAATAGATCAATAAAAGACACATAGTTACACCTCTCCATATTGATGCTACTAAAATCATCCCACATATATCTGAATCAATTAGAACCAATATATCCTTCGATATGTGCTCATTGCTTAGGAAAGAAACCTTGGCATACTTGCCAAGTGCGCACCCTTTGCATATATTTTTTTTCTCAATGCTTAAATATGGATGACTAGGGACTGTCTCCCCCAAAATTGACAATGCACTGTAAGGTAAGTTCTCCATCCTCTTGCGCCACAACTCACACAGACCATCACTGCTATGAGCCAAGACTCGAACAACGTCACCTCGTAACCTATAGAAGTTTCCTTCTCTATTCCCATTCACTTAAGCTGTGTATGAGCTATATCCTTTAAGTTTGATAGATACTTGTACTTTCTTGAACTCCACAACAAGGCCCTTATCCTCCATGACTGAAACTGAAAGAAAATTCTTCTTGAGCCCCAAAACAAACAAGACATCTTTCAAGCCTGAAGTGCTCCCTAAATGAGTTGGATTGAAAGCCAACCAACACCAGCCATTAAATACTTAACATCATCACCAAGCTCCACCTATACTATTGAGTATTGCGCTATTAGATTCTTAAACAATTGTCATGTTGATGTCATATGAAAATATGTCCCATTGTCTATGTTCCATGCACTTGTGGAAATCATGTTAGTATAAAGGAAAGAAACTAATGAGAAATTTTCCTCAAAGTTTGTAGCAAACTCACTCATTTGATTTTCTACTGAATTTAACACATGTTATTGTACTACTTCCCTTTTCCCTCCTCATTCTATGGACACTGCTATGCATAATTTCCATGCTTATGTCATATGAAGCACTGAATTTTACTCGAGTCCTTCTTCTTTGACTCTAAATCTAACTCCTCACTCTTTCCCTTACCCTTATCGGAACCCTTTCCTTTTCCATTCTTCATTTGACTAGTGAGGGCCATGTTCTTGTCACCTCCTTGTTTCATAGCTGTAGACTCCTCTAGAGCCTCTTCCTAGACATAATTGTCCCAAATCTGGTCAAATGTGGGAAGTTTCTCTCATGTAAATATACCCTTGACAAATAGTTCCCAAGAGTTTGAAAATCCATTTAGTGTCGTATTTACCAATTTTGAATTAGTCATCTTCTCCCCAACTATTAGAGGTTGATCACGTGTCTCAGTGATATTCATGAGATAATTGATAATTTTGTATCATCTAGACATTTGTGTATATCTAAGATTATTTCTTAATACCAACTTCTTGTTTATGTTGTTTCTCTAGTAGATAATTACCAAGGCATCAAGCATCTATTTGGTCATCTTCCTCTTAGACAAGTGAGGAATCAGGTGATCCTTCATTGCATCTAAGATTGATAATCAATGGACAATTTTCACCCAAGCCCTCATTGGAGGCATAGAAACCAGTCTGTCTGACGACCCTGTACAGTGTGATGTTTATCCTGATTTTTCTATTTCTCTTGATGATCCTCATATCCTGAAATGTTTAACTTTAGGTGTACAGACAAAAGGATATGAAAATTTTAAAGCCAAATCCAAAAATTTGACTATTTTCTATATTACCTGTATCCGGTTTTATAATACAACAATTCCAACAGTGTTGCATTCCCCTGACTCAGGTTTAGTAACGTTAATTCAATATGACTCATCTTGCAAACCTGTTGCACCTATCTCAGTGTCCAGAAGAGAATTATGCCCTCCTGATGATTGGGTCACTAATTGGTCTAAACCTGCTCAAAGACCAATCTCTACTGCTCAATCTATAATTACTGAAGTTGATGGCCAGGTTATCACAAGGTTTCCTAGAGACCAAACAGAAGAAAATAAAAGACCCACTGTTACATCAATTCCTACCTCTGTCATCAGTCAATTACATCCAATACAACCACAGAATCCACCACAAATTGTAATTGACCCTGCAGTCATTGACTCATTAAGAAAATTGTTTACAGAACCGTCACCCCCTGTAAATCTAGTTTTCAGTTCGGTTTGTGATCACCCACATTGTACAAAAACATTTTGTCAATTTTCATCAGACCCTCCGACTCCCCATGGTGAATCTCCAAGCTCTTAGAGAATTAATATGATCAAGTTCACCTCGCCTTCTGAGTCTGAGTCATCTGTTGAACGATATAAACATGTTTCTTTTTTCAATCCTCAAGAAGAACTACTTGTACATACCGTTTTTGGTTCTTCGAATTTTGTCCTGGGATATGTTGATGCTTCACCTATTCCTTCATATAGGAGAAATCCTATTGATAAAATCCCAAAATCTATAGAGATCCCTTCTGATTCTGAGATAATTGCCTTTCTAAAAAGCTTCAAAGGAATTGGCCCATATAATCCAGAAGACAGTTGGAAGAAGAAAATGTTTACTTGGTATATTTATACTCATGAAAAAGAACACCTATATATGCAAGAGGTTCGCCTTTTGAAGAAAGAAGATAGGCAAAAATTCAGCCAGCAAAATAGTGAGAAATGGAAGGGATGGATGAAAGCAGAAAATCAATGGATTTCATTTTATGAATGGTACTATCCTTATGCAAATCAAATAGAGAAATCCTTGATAAAGCAATTTAGAAATCAAGAAAAACATAAAAGGATCAAGGATAGTGAGAAATTTGTAGAAGCCAAGATGAAAGAAAATCTTGAAATAATTCCTCCTCCTTTGAAAGCACCAGTCTTTCACTCCAAAATTCGGAGCATGCTAGCCAAGCCAAACATCCCCAGAACTTTGATATCTGTAAGGGAAAAGGGAGAGGAACTAATAAGAAATGTGTGTTCTCAGGTGCATGTAAATATGATGAGAACTAGGACTCCTGATAAGCACAAGTGGGAACTCCTTGACGGTTCTATTTTTGAAACAGACACTGAATTCCCACCTTGGAAGAATTTTGCGATTAGAGGTCAAGATGGGAAATTGTACAAACTGCTTCCATCCCATCCTGATGATCCTGCTGTAGTAGCTAAAGACTCCATTGCTACTACAAATTGGACTAATCTAGCTCTCTCTAGTCTAGAAAAATTTGTAAAGACTAGATTTGACTTTGTAGACACTCCATGCTCTGAGATGAAAATAATGCTTGGAAGAGTACTACAGAAACAAGACTATAATACTGTTTGTCTGAATGATAGTATAAAGACTTTTTCTCAAAACAATCATGCCAGTGCACAAAGTCTTGACAAGCTTTCTCTGCAGACAGAGAAAAAGATTCATGAGGCAGCTGTCGCCCATGAACAAGAAATTGTTAAAGTCAAGACAAGCCTCGACATTGTAAAGAAACAGGTTTTGGAAGTTTCCAAAGGAGTAGATTCTCTGAAAAAGAAGCCTAGCGCTGAAGCTTATAAGTCTACTACCTTATTCTCAGACCCCAAAACCTCTGGTCCATATTCAATTACTCCTTCAGTGGAAAGTCTCATTAAATCCCCCAACTCTATAAACTTTCCACCTCCTACTTCTACACATCCCTATTCACTCTTTGCAAATCCAAGTTTTTTCGGCCCCATTCCTAATGCTACTCCAAAGCCAAAAGAGTCTAAAGAAACCTATAAACGAAGTGCCTCTAGTTTCTTATTTGGAGAATCATCTAACCAAGAAGAAGATATTGATACCAGTCTACATAAAATTGATCTCCCTCCAGAGTTGGAAGATCTAGAAATCTGTATCAATAACTTCTCTACTGAAGAAAAAGAACAATTTGGTATTCTGCCAATCGAAGAAAATCATGAACATCAAGTTAATGCTACTTCCTCTAGATCCCAATGGGATACCACATGGAATCCTGCTCCAGATCGCAAAGATCTCATGAAGTCAGAATATCATAAGGATTGGTCTGCCAATTCCACTTATTCATGGAACATTGACAATTGTACTGAAGCTGAAATTTTATCTGTCTTACATTCTATGATTGTATGTTACAGAACATATTTGGCAGATGATATTGGCCCTATAAATGCAACAAGAAGAATCATTGGTGGTTTTGAAGGAACAGTGTATTCTTGGTTAAAAGCAGAAACTATCAAAGATCCAAATCTCTTTCCATATTGGGAACAGTCTGTCATTCTTAATGAGGATGGCACCACATACATGGATCCAGTAACCCATTTTCTTGTGAATAACATGATAGGACAGCTTTTGTATGGGATTACTATCAACTTCATAGGTTTTCCCCAAATAACCAATGACATTACCACCATTAATCTACTGGCCATGAAGCTGCATAACATGCAACATTTTGATGAATATTTCAATGAGTTTCTCCACCGCTTACATACTTTGTCTCCTGACCTTATTCTTGAGCCAAAGTGGAAAGAAATTTTTGTAGCCTCCCTTCCTCAATGGGTTTCCTCTGCTATAGTCAACAAGCTACCCGACAAAATTGGGGACTACAAATTTGGCATTATCCGACAAGCTGTTAAGGCTATTATTATAGAATTATGTTCCCAGATGAAATTTTCCAGAGCTGCAACCAATCCAAAGAAACCACATGGATATCAACAGCTCTGTAAACAATGGCACCTTGGAAAGGCAGGAAATTCTAAGGGGAAAAAACGGAGAAAAAAACATAAATTCTCTAAAAAGAATTCCCAGTCTTCCAAAGACAAAGAAAGAAAACATTACAAAAATAAGCCATACAAACATACAAAAATGTTTTCTAAAGAAAAATAAATTATATGTTATAACTGCAATCAGAAAGGCCATACAACTCCTAATTGTCCTAGAAAGAAAAAGGATAAATCAAAGAAGAAAATGCAATATAGAAACAAAAAAGGAAAGATAAACTTCTTTGACCTCCCAAGTAGATGTGATGAGCTTTTATCAACTGACTCAGATTTTGATGATGAGTTGAACTATGTATATATTAATGATTCTTCTGAGGAGCCTTGCAGAGACCCTTATTGTATAGAATGCAGAGAATGTGATTGCAGTGATCCATATGTCTGCAACTGCAACGCAGTCATAATGATGAAGACTGATAGTGATGAAACAAGTCAAAATCTTTTTATGTAGATGCAGGCAGCTACTGATCCTCAGATAAAAGAGATGTACAGGAATCTACTGATGGACCACCTGAAGAATTTATCTTCAAACTCAAAGAAATCTCCAAATAAAGGGTATGTACCCCCTCCTAGTCTTTTCTCAGTAGATGCTTTAACTAGGCAGTTCAAAAATGAATCCTTTGGAGAAGATTTACCGCAAACGCTGCCTAGCATTCATCAGGCAATAAAGGAATTGAGAAAAACTGTAAAAGAAAATAGAAGGCTCTGCATAGAAAATCACAATGAATTGAGCGTTAAATTTATGAATGCCTGTGCATATGGAGCTTCTACTTCAGGGAAAGTTGAAAATTGGACTTCTCATACTTATCCTATATCTTCTCAGATCAACCAGAAGGATAGTTCAGATGAAGAAAGAGAAGATGATAGACCGAGTCTAGGGTGCAATATCCTAAATCGTGATATTATTTATTGTGTGAGAATGAAGGTGAAAATCGGAGACCATTTTGAGTATTGGAAAATGGTCATGGATACTGGTTCTTGATTAAATATAGTAAGTGACACAGTATTAAGTATGCACCTCCGAAGACTGACATCCTGCCCAAAAGTCACTACAGCCAGTGGTGATATTCACACTAGGCATGAAACAAATGTAGATGTATTTCTCACAGAAGACACAAGAGTGCATCTAGTCTGTCCCATTGTTCCAGGAATGGACTATGCCATGTACCTTGGAACACCATTTTTTCCAAAATTTTGACAAACATAGAGCTAAGCTAGACAACACCAGTAACAGGTATGGTTATTTTGTCAGCTTAGGAAATAAAGAAATATTTTTCCCATTCATAAATTTGAATTCTCCAAACTGACTAAAAAGGATAGAAAGAATGGAGAATTTATTAGCAAAAATGGAAATGAAAGGGGAAATTTTAAAGACAGAAGAACATCTGGACAATGGCAAGTATGAAAAAGAAATAGCAAACCTCACTGCTAAATTCAAAGAATGTTGTTCAGATGACCCTAATGTTTTTTGGCATGTGCATAAGCAGGAAGTAGAACTTCCACTTAAAAAGGATTTCAGTGGGAAATTAAGAAGATCTAAGGCTATAGAAATGAATGAAGAACAACTCAAAATATGCAAAGAAGAAATCCGAGATCTGTTAAAGAAAGGACTCATCAGGAAAAGTAAGAGTCCTATTGCCTGCTTTGCATTCTATGTTAATAAACATGCAGAAATATCCAGAGGTAAGCCAAGGTTGGTCGTAAACTATAAACCTCTGAATGCAATCCTTGATTACGATGCATATCCTCTGCCAAAGCCTTCTTCCATTCTTGCTCATATATCTAAATCAAAAATCTTTTCTAAGTTTGATTTAAAATCTGGATTCTGGAAAGTCGGGATTAAAGAAGAAGACAAATGGAAAACAACATTCTCTGTGCCTGGAGGACATTATGAATGGAATATTATGCCCTTTGGACTAATCAATGCTCCTTCAACATTTCAGAGGATAATGGATGAAACTTTTGAAGGAATGGAAGAATTCCTGAAAAAGTATATTGATGATTTATTAATTCATTCTGATAATATCCCTGACCATATAAAACATTTGAAGATATTTTTGTGTAGAGTCAAAGAAATGGGTATTGTATTTTCATAATCAAAAATGAAACTATTTAGGCCAATGATCGATTTCTTGGGCTATAACATCCAATATGGATCATATAGCATAATTCAGAGGAGCCTAAATTTTGTGGATCACTTCCCAGACGAAATTAAAGATAAAACCCAGTTGCAGAGATTTCTGGGAAGTCTGAATTATATTTCAAAATTTCTGAAGCATTGTGCACAGGAAAGAAAGCTCTTAATCAAAAGGCTTCAGAAAATTCCAATCCCTTGGAATGATGACTGTACTCAAGCAGTCAAAAGAATAAAAGAAAAGGTTAGAGATATTCAGCCACTTTCTCCTATCAGAGAAGAATGGGAGAAAACAATAATGACGGATGCTAGCAATGAAGGTTGGGGAGTAGTGTTATGCCAAAAGAACCCCAACAACAAGAAAGAAATGGAAATTTGTCAGTATGTTTCTGGTCTATGGCGAAGAACCAGCTAAACTGGTCTAGCTTGAAAAAGGAGCTAAGAGCAGTCTATCTTGGAATATCAAAATTCAAAGATTTTGTTATATACACAAAGTTTATAGTCAGAACAGATTGTCAGGCTTTGAAGTATGCTATTCGAAAGTGTGATTTCGAAGATGTAGCAATGGTCAGATGGGTTATGCAATTAAGCCAATACACTTTTGATATTGAATTCATTTATGGAGATAAAAATAGTTTTGCTGATATGCTTAGTCGAGAATTTTTGTCAGCACACTCAGTCTCATCTTTAAGTTGTAACTTCATAAGAAGAACTGAGGAGAGTGTTGAAATTGAAACTCCAATAGGATGGGTCAGATATGAGCTAGAAACCCCATTGCTGGTACATGATGAATCTTGGTATCCCATCAAAGAAATCAGGCATAGAATAGGGATTCCCTATTTATGGACAGAAACAATGCAGGATGAAATGAATAATGAAGCCATAGAAGCATTAGACTACCTGGAACACATTGGTAGTATAATGTATGCATTACAAAAGAGGGACGATGATGAAGACTACATTGAAAGTTGTCATATTACCTTCAGAAGATTTGGCAACCACCTTCATAGGGAAAACTATGACACAGACCGGCAGAGAGATGCATTCTTTGAAGGTATGAATTTACAGAATTATGCTTCTAACTTGTTTTACAGTATGCAATTCAACTTTGATTTTGAAGGAATGACAGTGGAAGCACTAGAGCAAGACGATCCTACTCCAGATTGGTCTTTGGAGTGGTGGAAGACATACGGATTATCAGCACTTGTGATAGAACCCTACTCTCTTCACATGCTTAAGATTCCTGGATTTAGTGAACCCCGAGCCCACATGAGTGGAATAGTATATAAATCCGTGGAAAACATGACTGATATTGAAGATCTTTCTTTCCTCCCAGGCATGCGAAGATGTGGCCATGTACGATGGTTCGTGACAAATCACTATAAAGTAAGGAGCATCTCCAACAGTACAAGTTATGATAGTGCTTCCCAGTATAGGAGCATCTCCATGAGCAAGTTGATCCCAGTACGAATCCTTTCCTAAATCTTAGTTTTTTGGAGCCACTTGACCGACATAATCTTCAAGTATGGGAAACAGAGAAAGAGGTCCCTATCCAGTACTTCAATAATTTTCTGATTGAAAGATTCGGCAATCAACACTATTCTCATCCTCAGATAGAGTACTTTGTACTCTAAGTTGTAGTCTTTCCAACCGACGTTGGAGTTGGACAAGATTTCGTGGGTTCCCTTGTTATGGAATATCCACAATGTAACCTTTAGCATAATAATGAGATCTGCGTATCTCTTCTTTATGTCTTTCATATGTCAATTTGTGTCCTAGATTCGGTCCCCACATGCCACTGGCTATCCGTAAAAGGAGAAGGGACGAGATAACATGAGATATTACTCTCATGTCCGAATATAGCTTTTGGTGATTTATCTTCTTTAGTACTGCATTTTATCTGTGGAGTCATCAGTCTGTACAAAGTCCATTCACGAATGTTTGTTCCCTTCCAGCCTTATAAATAAATAAATGTTGCAAAGTAAGACGCATTCGGGAATGGGGGAATTGAGATTCTTAGAGTCTGAGTTGAATTTCGCTCTTGCTTTGCATCTGCGGACATTCTAGCTGATCTGCTTGCAACACGAGCTAAGTTCAAAGTCCTTAGGGGATTCGAGAAGCCTACGTATCAGTGCTTGACACTGGTATGAACCTAAAGTGGCCGGATTAGTCTGTTAGCTGTCAGGTTCGTCCAATTGTTTTAGACTCAGCCTGCTTGCATGCCAGGTAGCCTGTAGATTTGTTATGCTCCGGCTAACTCATATCTACTAAATTCTGCAGCAGTCCATCTGGGGAAAAAAGATTTTCTTATGTAATGGTCGCATCCATATATGAATAAATTTATTCTATTCAAATTTTCCACAACCTTGCTATGTTTAATCATATCTGTAAAAGGTCTTGTAAAAATACCAATATTGATATTATCTCCTTCTCATGAGCTTCCAATTGTTGTTTATTTGTTGGTGAAGTAACTACTTAGTCATCAATCTCCAAAAAATTATTTCCCTTCAAAATAAAAGTAACTCTGGCTTTCCAAGGCAGGAAGTTTGAAGATCCATCTTATCTATATGCAAACCTAAGATTAGTTGTTCACTACTGAAATATGTAACTAGGTCTGGTATTCATAATGACATATGTAATCATGCTTTTATGTATTTGATGTAATGAGAAAAATAAATTTATTATTGTTATTCGTGAGGCATGGGTTTGATGCTCAAGGGAAATTTATTTTTAGGTCAAGCACCCACTGAGTGCTTCTAGGGCTTGTCATTGAGTCTACAAGACAAATGAGACATTCTCATGTATGAAAGACCCTTTTGGGCATGTTACATATTGAAAATAAAACTTTATTTGAGTCAAAATAGAGTCAAAAGACTCTCCAAGACCTTTTCATCAAGTCACCCTACACAAGTGGACAAGTCGGCCTAAAGGAAGCAATTTGTATCCCTCAAAAGCCTATAAATAAGAAGGAACTCAACCTCATTAGCAATCTCAGTCAAGAAAGTTCAATCTCCTCAAGACAAAAGTTGGAAAAGGTCGAAAAAGGAGAAGAAAAGCAAGATCAAAGTTTTCGACCTCTCTCTCTCTCTCCCTTTTGTGTTAAGGTTTCTATTATTGCTAGGTAAGTCGAAGTGTTGTTGGGCTAGTTGAAGTGTTTCTATGCAAGTTGAAGTGTTGCTTGGGAAGTTGAAGTGTTACTGTGAAAGTAAAAATATTATTGGGAAGTCAAAATTTTGCTGAGAAAGTCAAAGTGTTAGGAAGAAACTGTTGGGTGTGTTAGCTCCTGCTGCAGCAGGTTTTCATTTTTCATGATTGGCATTTTACAGGCCAAATATGTTGTACTTTGCTTGCTGCAATGCTCCATATTTGCTCAAACAGTCTCCAAATGAAGATGGCTACTTCAAGATTCGTTCAATTGCCTTCAAATTTTGTAAAGTTTTCCTGGTATCGCTACTTCTAGTTAAAAGGAGGTCCAAACAGTTTAATCTTGGTCTCCTTAGGTTTAAATTTCATGTTTTAAAATATAGAGATTGTAAGTCTGTCCAAACAGTCTAATCTTGGCAGACTCTTAGATAGGTAGAGAAACAAAAGAGTCCAACAGTTTAATCTAGGCTCTGGAAGAAATAAGGGTAGTATGTAGATAGGAAAGCATCAAAAGGAAAATGTATGATGGGTTTGCAAGTCTAAGTGCACCCCCAAGCAAAAGAAGAAAAAATGCTAGGCAAGTAGGCTGGGTAGGTAGTTCTGAGGCTGTTGAATTGCTGACAAGTTCCAAGTTTGCAGGTATCATATTATGTAGAACATAATCAGCAAAGTTTTGTAAGCAAAAGGCTCAAATGAGGTATAACTAACTCCCCTTCTCTGCTTTTCCCAATCATTAACTAACATCCCCAAAAAGAGGTCAAGATCTGCTCGACACCTCTTTAGTTCATCATCTTCATCACTCTGGTTGAGTAAAGATCTGCTTTACTCAAAGATGTTCCATGTCTTCTCCCGAAGTATGGTCCTACCCCCTGCAACAGCCTAAGTCCCCCCAAACTTAGCGCTTTCTTACCATCTCCACACTAACCACTAACATTATTATGTAGCTCCCTATGTCTCCCGTCCCCGTATTAATATTAAGAAAATTCCCCTATGTAATATCCCTTCCCCTGGTTGAAAAATAACCATAGAAAATCCCGGGAATTGCTTAGTTTATTAGAAACTAAGCAAGAACCCAAGCCTCCGAAACCACCTTCCACATACTATGGACCCCTTCCTAAGTATAAACTCCCCCGAAGTAGTCGGACCCCTTCCGAAACTTCAAAATCCCTTCACACCCGCTTACTTACCTTTTCCCCCTCAAAGCCGTTTTCGCATCGCAAACTCACCATCCCACTTTCATGCAAGACAATTCCCATCCATCCCCCGCCGATGCGACATTGCGAAATCGGCGATCGGTGATTGCAAGCGCCGAGTGTCCAATTTGTTCACCCCTCCATCTCCCTCGATGCAATATTGCGATATCGCACATCGGCAATCGCAAGCACCACATGTCCAACCCAATGATCCCCCTCTTTCCTCAACGACGCGATATCGCGATATCGCATCGGAACCTCTTCACCAACAGTTCATCCAGTACCTCACCACGTCACGCTATACCAGGAACCCACTGATGATGTCATCCGCCGCACATCCGACGCAATGCTTACGTCAGCAGCCAGAAAAGCCGAAAAAGCTTTGCGCAAGGAGAAAAGTCGCACTTCGGAGCTCCAGATCAAGAAACAGAGGCAGTTTTCAATGCGCGAATAGCGCGAGCGCTATTCGCGCATCGCTACGGGAATAGGCCATTTCGAGGAATCTTCGGGGAATCTTCTGATTGTCGAGCCCACTGCGCGCCGAAAAAGCCCGAAATCGCCCAATCATGCCAAAGGATCCGGTTTAAAGACAGCAGCAGATCATTCACAGAGTTTAAAGTGTATCAGATCAAATCAGCAACCTTCAAGCGTGTCAAAGAGTATCAGTCGACGGCGGAAATCATCAATGCAGCGGCAAAGTGTATCAGAGAATATCTTGAGCAGCGGCCCAAAGCAAGAGAAAATTGAATATCTTCCAGCAGATCCATAGGAGGAGAGCAAAATCACTCGAAGCTCTCAAATCATAATAATTGCACATTCAATTCTCACCAAAGCCGAACTGCAGCCCCAAAGCACATTCACTTCAACAGCACCGCATCTAGTCTCCAAGGGCCACCTCGTCACCTGTTCCGATTCAGCTGCCCCAAGCGCAGCCAAAAAGATTTACTTGCATTTATTTCCAGCAGCATTTAGATTTTTGAAAAGTTCTAAGCAGACCTGTCACGGTCACTTGTAATGATGTCTTTATGATATTTTGTCTATAAAAACCACCCGAAGCGATATTGTAAAGGGTTGGTTGGTTGGTAGTAGTAGTTGTTGGTCAGTTTCCTTTCCAGCAATTTTCTCTGAGTAAAGACTCGCACTGTAACTGTCATATTTTTCATAATCAAAGATTGCTGAAAGCATGGATTGCGAAACAACTTGCTGTTTTCTCTTGGCCAAGGAATGATCACAGAATTCCTGTGTCTCTGCATGATCCAATAAGTGTTCTTCTTCCCTGTTTATTTTATGTTTTATCATCTTTCTGCCTTTCTAAGCTGCAGAAAAAAAGAATAGCTTAAGATTTGTTTAAATACACCTTAAGTTCAATTTCTGCACTTTTTGATGTTTTCTGCCGAAACAGTTATGGGCTAGAATTCTTAATTGCTCTAGTTTACCCTGTTTCTTTCGTATATGAGTGCATGTCTTTGGAATTCTTAAATGCTCCAGGATCCCACTCATCCACTTCTCCCCTTGGTCAACATGATGAAATGATTCTCTTTTTCCTTTCATCCCTGATATTCATTCCATACTTTCAGCAGCCTGAGTATTGTATCCTGCGTGGCTATCCCACTCCGTATCCCCTTGTGACCAAGAAAATGCTCGCATGCCGCAACCTGTGACTCCATGCCCAATGGTTCAAAACTTATAACACTTTACTGTGCCTCTTTACTCAAGAATCCTACCTTCCTCCCAATCACAGTCAACATTCCCTTGAAGTCAGAAAGCTAGCCTAAAATCATCAACTAAGGTTGAATCTAGATCAACTGACGTTGAATCTAAAGGAGAGAGCCCTCTCCGATTGCAGGTGGGCTAGAACCTGCAATCAAAAGATTGGTTTGTGGTTACCTCGGCCGTATCCCTACTAGGAGCATAGGGACAACCTGAGTGATAACAGAGTCGAAATTCTAGAAAAATTTGCTGGGTAGGTCGAAGTTGTAGAAGAATTTGCTAGGAAAGTCAAAGTTGCAGAAGAATCTACTGGGCAGGTCGAAGTTGCATAAGAATCTCCTTGGAGGTCAAAATTGCAGAAGTTGTTGGAAGGAATGCTCATTAAGGAAGAAAAGTTTCACTTGGTCTTGGAGGGTCTTGGTAAATGGTGATAGGTCTTGCAATTCGTTAATTAAAGATTCTATCAGAAGAGAAAAATTCTTGCGAGTTTTCCTGTCAGTTGGAGAGGTTTTGGCCCTGGATGATCACCTATATCTTGTGTCCTTTGTCTTATTGTTCTTTAATGATTTGATAGTTGTTTGCTGAAGAGAATACTAATAATAATCAAGTGAAAGAAGAAGATAATCAAGTTAAGTAAAAATACATCACTAGAAGTTATCAAAATAAGAGAAATCACCTAATCTATCTGCCCCTAGATTTCTTAGCATGGTTTTAGAGCTAAGGTGACAAGTCAAGGAAGGGTAGCTTAAAGAAGGACACTCAAGGACTGAAGCACTATAAAATTGTCAAGAGAATCAATCATCGAAAGGGACCTCTCATCTAAAAGGCATCACAAGGACAAGGATTACATAATCATCTTGAAGAAGGAAGATACTAAAGAAGAGCTCAAAAAACCTAGTTCGTTCAAAGAGGAAATCTACACTTGAAGCATTCTTGGGAATCAAACACAATCATCACCTCAAAGAAGGATACCTCAAAAGACCCTACCTCTACTCAAACTAACAAGAACCTCAAATTTAAGCATCTTTAAGTCTACACATCTAAGGGAGGCAAGAAGAAAAGCATTGTGCATCATCATCAAGGATTCAAGGTGATATCCCTCTCCTTGAGTCAAGGATCACTTTTGAAGGAAGACATCTTCATCAAGAAGTCATCTTCTACTATTAATATCATCATCAAAATCAAGAATGCAGTAGGTTGAAGATATTTTAATCAAGGAGTATCTGCACAAGTAAGTATATGTCCACATCTGAATCTATCAAGATGTATTTTTGTAAGGAAAGAAACAAGTTGGTTGGGTCATCGAACTTTCTTGCATGGAAGAAGAGGACAGATTTGATCCTCACAAAAAATGAAGTCGTAGAACATGTTAAGGGATCAATCACTAAACATCCAAAGGAATAAGATCAAGATATTGCAAAGTATATGAAAGGGTAAGTAAGGGTTCAAAGGATTCTCATAGAATCCATTAAAGATCCCCTCATACCCTATGTATCAAACTTGGAGACATCAAAATAAATATACGACAAACTTGTAGAATTGTTCTCTATAAGTACTGTAGGAGAAGTGATCTCATTAAGACAAGAACTCTAAAATATGAAGATTTCAAAAGAAGAAGGGATAACCTCATACTTTATGAGGGTATGAGGGTATCAGAAATTAGACACCAACTACAAGAGTTGGGAAAAATAATGTCTGATAAGGAAATTACCACCATAGTGATGAATGCACTAACAGAGGAATGGAGAAATTTTACATCAAGCATCTATGGAAAGAAAGAAGCTACCCAATTCAATGAACTTTGGTCACTATGCAAGATTGAAGAAACCAGGCTGAAGGAAAAAAGTGATGTAGGATCAAACAAGCAAGCACAAGCATTTGTTGCCATGGCTAGGAGGAAAGGAAAGTTTGGATGTTTGGTCCTCAAAAAAAGAACAAGAATATGGCAAAGGTCTAATGCTATGACTGTCAATAATATGGGCACTAAAAGAGACATTGTCCCAAACTCAAGAAGGACAACAAGAAAAGAGGAAGGGAAGAAGCGCATATCATCGAAGAAGTGGAAGAAGTTAAAAAGAAGAAATCAAAGAAGGAGGAAGTAAAATATCTCTACATGAGTAAGATAATATTCACCACCGAATTCTTTTAGTTCTTAAAAGGTATAACTATCATGTTAGGAGGCATTAGAAGCATGATAGGATGAATCATTTAGGAGATGGCATCATAATAGCATATGATTGGATCTAGATCTCATGAGGTCATCATAAGAAGATTTAAATATAGCGGAAGTAGGCGTCTATGGCAGTCGTCATTAAAAGGAATTAGCTCTTGGAAACCCCATTGAAAGCATAGGTAGTACTTATGGGTTGAAAGAAATTCATCTAGCATAATAAAAGGAATTCATCATACATCATAATCATGAGAAAGGAGCTTCTGCCAGATGAGGACAATCTAATTCCTCTATTAGAATCTTCATTAGCAGGTTCACCTCTCTTGGAGGAAGCAACTACCTCGTTGAAAATTCCACCTTGTATGGGATTTATTTTTTAGAAGGATGAGGGTACGGTTGTTGATTTTTGGTAGCATCAGATATGATCTATGTCTCAAATTTTGCAGATAGACTTAAGCACATGTATTCCAAAGAACCCAGAATTTTTTTTGGGAAATTCCACCCATAAACAATTGTATTAAAATAAATAATTATTTTTAAAGGGACCCTAAGTCTAAACTTAAGAAAATAAAATAATTAAAGGGTATTAATATAAATTGTGGGTGTAACTTCTAGAAGAAGACGAGGATCAAGAAGAAATAATATTAGCCATTGATTAGCTTCTCATTTAGGCCTTTGAATGTCAACGAGGAGATTATTTAAGAGGCTTGAGGGTCACTCGGAAAGACACACAGAGAGTTCAAAAGTTTGATTTTTTGAAGCAGAGTAGAGGAGCTACCGTGAGAATTTTGATGGTGAGTTGTTGCAGTGAGGGGAAGGGATAGTTGGGTTGGAGTATCTTCTCCAAGACCCAGGATACACTGTAGAGAGAGGCAGAGAGACACCATAAGGTTTGGCACTAGGCCAGAAGGGCCCACACAAAGCTTGACATTGAGCTAGAAGGGCTCACATGGAGACATTGTAGTCATCTAGAGTAGAAGTCTAATTTTTACAAAGGAACTGGCATTTCTGAGCTGAGAGGGCTGGAAACTACTCAAGGAGGCAAGACATTTCCTAGTTGAGCTGACACAAGGCTAGCACAGAGGTAGCCGGGGACAATTGGTTCACCTGCCAGATAATTCGGAATTGCCGGGTAGAGTGAGGTAATCTCACTAAGTTTTTAGACCAATCTATTTTCCCTGTAAATGGATTGCCGAAAGGGAATCCAGAGTTGTATTCAGAAACTACTGCTTAATAATATAAAAACCTAATAGCTGCTGCACCGGTTTCCTCGCATTGGGTTTTTCTGGGGACGTTTGTCCAAAAATAATTGTGTCACTTGTGTGTATTTTTCTCTATTGTTCCGTTATTGTTTTGGGCAAATTAATTAATTAAGTGAAGAATGAAGTTGTATTAGCTTTGATATTTTCTATAGGAAGCAGTAGATAATTTGTTTAAGTCATTAACAAATAAGATAAGTTCAATCAGTTGTTGTATTAAGTAAATTCAAGTGAATATTATTGAATTTCCACATGGTATCAAAGCGTTGCAGGTGAATAAAGAAGAACAGTGCCAAAGAACCCAGCGCTGAGCAGAAGAGGGAGATCGAAAAAGTTGCAGGGCGCAGTAGTTCGAAACCCCATGGGGTTTGTGAAATCCTAGCTAGACGACTGATTCTCGAGGCAGTCTCTCTTTGAGTGAGTGAACGGAGAGGAAGGACTCCTAGTTTGAAACTTTTCCTGGGAAGAGGTAGTAGCGCTTGTTGGGCTAATTTATTAACACAAATTAACACAAGTATTTCATTATCAATCCAGGTTTGTAAAACTTGAAGGCATGTCCACAATGTATGGATATCAGATGTAGTCAAGCTTAGAAGATAAAATATGAAGAACTATGGAAGTACATATTACAAATATAAATCTAATTAAATAATTTCTAATTCACTTCTGCAATATATGTGAGATGAAGTGGCTCTTAACTTAAGAGATCCATTTGTGTCCTTCTTCTACAATATTACTTGATGAATAGGAATAAAAAACCATTAATTGGCAACAGCTTAAGATGCATAAATAAATAATGAAAGAGGCTCCTAACTTAGGAGATACTTGATATTCCTCATCACAAATTCATTTATCACTATGCTGTTGTTAGAAAGATGGAATTGCATAAAACTGTTTGAAAACAAGAAAGATGAACTCTAGTTTTTATTCATTAATTCAATAGAAGGAGGGTTCAACTTGAACACTGTGTTGTCCCTTCATATCAAAATGATAAATAAACTAAGATTCATCAGAAAACATAAATCATCACACATCAATTCAAGTAAGCAAATCTGAAGCAAAACAAGTAAACAAATCTGAAACAACTAGTTCATGAAAATCAAGCTAGTTAAACAATGAAGTGTAATTAGCTTGGAGTGGGGGCCCTCCACCCTTGCCTTGTACACTTGAAGAGGTTATCAACTAATGCAAATTCATCCAATCATCCACACCGTTGAACAACAGAATGAAAGTAGAATAGGTTCTTCAAATTAACTTCAAATATTCAAATGTCTCCACATAAATTATACAAATTCTACATGCATAAGCCTTCAAAGTTTTGGCTTAAATAGAAGATCATGAAAAAAACTGATCTAAAGTATCTCTAACAACTATATATATCCATATCCACCTATCCAAGTTGAATTCATCCAACCTATCACAAAAAAAATGGAAAATCCCATGAAATCATAAAACTGCCCTATTTTCTAGGGATTTTCTGAGTGACTGGTCATGGTTGACCAGCTTTGATCGGACCTGATTTAGCTTGGTTTGACTGAACCAATTGGATTTAGTTCAGTCCTAGTTCCCAAGCTTTCCATAAATGTATCCATCTCATTCACAGGTGTCCTGCAAATATGACATCCATATAACTATTACGGTAATTTCTGATTCTGTCCAAAAATTTCACTTGAAATTCAATTTTCATAAAAACTTCTAGAAATTGCAAAATTAAAATTAAATACCTGAATATGCATAAAATACATAAAAATGAGGTGGATGTGATGGAAAATGGATGGAAAATATAAGAATTAAGTATGTTTTCTTAAGCAAAACTGGACCAAAAATGAGGGCCAACATCTCCCCCTTGCTGATTCACAAGCATGTCCTCATGCTTGTTTCATCCTCTTGGATTTCCTAACCCCTGTTGTGAATCCTGTGCTTGACCGTGATGCTTCCTGTTGTGTTACCTCTAATAGATAATCTATCCCCATGCTGTGTTCTTCTTTATACATAGTAGCTTTGACCTTTTGTTTCTCATATTTGTTCTTCCACATGTTCTTATCTTTAAGCCACTTGAATGCATGCTTGCAAAGTATATCATTATTTCTCTTTAGTTTGCCTACCTCTTTAGTTAATTTTTCATTCTCCCTTATTAACTTTGCATTATTTTTATTGCGTGCTTTATTTTCTTTCTTCAAGTTCTTTTCCAAGATATTGTTTATTTCTAGTTGACCTATCAATTATTTGATTTTTCTCAAGTGCAACTCTTTTTCTAGTTCCCGTGTATCTTTTGCAAATGATGTGGCTTCCACATTCTCAAAATATGAGTCTTTTTCTAGAGCTTCTTTCTCTAATCTTTCGATTATATCTTCTACCTGTTTCTCTGTAGAACATGTTTATACAATTTGTACTTCTTGGTCCTTGCTACTTGTTTCTATTGGGCTCTTTCTCCTATGCCTCCTAAGAGTGGATATGATGGATGTTTCATTTTCAACCATAGCATTGTTGTTTTTCTTCTTAGACTTGGTTCTGGGATAAAGTGGTGAGTTCATGATGCCCCTGGTTTCTTGATCTATTTTGGACTATTGTTCAATGACCTATTCTTCATGTTGTTTAATTCTCTCCAAATTATGCTCGAGTTTTTACTTGATGCTCTACAAGAATTTTTATTAGTCCCTGATGATAAACTTGAGCTTCTGTTGGTTTGCCCTCATTTCTCACGGACTCTATCATCTTAATGAGACTTCGGGAGAAGAACTATGGCAAGTTTATTTTGACTTCTCCCTTAATGTTTTGGCAGCCTGAAATGGTACAAGTGTGCCACACTTTATCCTCTATCACATGTGAAGAATTTTTGAATGATCAAGACTAGCTCTCCCCATGGCTCATTGAACCACTCCCTAGGTATGCCGTTAGCTCTGTCAAAGGTTCCCTTCCTGTTTTTTTCCAAGAAGAAATTCCATTCTTTCTCCTTGAAATGTAGACCTTTATGATAGTTTTCCCCTGTCAATGGAAGATCTAATGCTTGGGAGATGTAATTCGGAGTCAATGGAATGCTTAAGTTTCCTACCATTGTTTGATCCTAGGTATAGTTATTCACAAACTCCCTGGTTATACCCTCACTATGACCATTAAACCTCTATAGAAACCCTATAAGACCTTCTTGATATAATTTTTCTATTGTTTGCTTCTTCCATTGCTCAATTTGAAATTTCAGTTCTATTCTGGTGGTCATGTTTTCTGAAAACCAATTAATATACCCTTCTACTATCATTAACTTCATTTTTGAAAATGAAAATAACAATCATTCATGCATAACTATTTTTTTTCTTCAATTAGTAGTAGGGCTTACCTTTCTCCTGATACTCTTTAGAAACACTAAAATCAGGCTTGTTTGGTCTTTGTTTCACTACAACAATGAATCACCGTTCTTTTCAAAACATTACCCTTTGTGAATGAAAAACAAAAACAAAATCATGCTTATTTTGATATAAAAACCATTCCTGGTTCTATTCTTCTTTCACCAAAACTCTGCTTTGTCCATATAAATGAGGTGTTCTTCTTTATGCATATGACTGTTTATAAGGGAAAAAAATGAAAATTGAACTTTGTTTTGATTTTATTTTATTATTATTATTATTATATATATATATAATAATTATATATATATATTATATATATAATCATACCATAGATCCTCTTTTCAATTTTCATTCTTATTATAACTTTCCTATGGTTATCAAACTCATTTTTATGTCAAACTGGAGTCATTATCTTGTTCACTGTTTGTACAATTAAGGCCACTGTTTGTGCTACAATCAAACCCATTGTTTGTGCAATCAACCATAAATATTCCACCGTGTATTCAACAAAATCATAACAAACTATAAGTTTAAGACTTTGTTTCATTGACCAATTTGGTGAAAACATGTGTTTATGCAACTAGACTTCAACTTAACACTTTTTTTCATTACCCAATCTTCGGTGAAAACATGTGTTTATGTAATCAAAACTACAACTAAACACCCTATTTCAACTCGGTGAAAACATGTGTTTATGTAATCAAAACTACAATTAAAAACTTTGTTTCATCACTCAACTCGGGGAAAGCATTTACTTATGCAATCAAACTTTAACTATTCATTTTGTTTCATCAAACAATTTGGCGATTTCATGAGTGAATGTGGAGGATCTGAGTTGACTTACTTGTTTGCAATGAATTGCCGTGATTCTCTCTATGTCGTGGCTCATTCAACCTACATTTCATAATGTTTGCCACTGTTAAACTTCATTCCAAAAACCTTATTTCTTGACTGATGGTAGAGACAACATTTAACAAATAGTAAACGGTGGTTGGAGTGCTTCTTATATCCTGGAGTCAAACTTGTGTTTTATTTAAAAATCTTGATATTTCCTCATAAAACATTTGCTGCATTTATTGAGGGAGATCGAATTTTGGTCTTACTGTTTGGAAATAATACTGAAGGGGGGGGGGGGGTGTGAATCAGTATTATTAGATCAATAATTTAATTTTCAAAACTAATTTGTATACGCTACTTTAGTTCAGTGAACTAGCGTGTATATGCGACTATACTTAATGCAACCAGTGTATATGCAGAGATCTTTTGATTTACCCAAATTATCATGTATTGAACTTTAATCAGTATATCAGGAATTCATTAGACAGTGCAGTAAAAACAGATTAAAGCATCACACATAAGCAACACACATGAACACCAAGATATAAGGTGGAAACCCAATGTGGGTGAAAACCACCTGCTGCAATCGTCTTCGTCTTCCTTTAATAAAAAAATTATGTTTACAGTTTTTGTATTGGTGCAGTCTTGTACCAGTACATAGGCTTCTAATTGCAGGAGGCTACAACCTTCTCCCATTCTCCAGCTTCTATTGGAAGGGAGCTACAACCCGCTAGCTCTTGTACTAGCCGATGTGTTTACTAGTACGTAGGCGTTGACCTACAGAAGGCTAAGACCTTCTCCTTTTTCTTCTAGGGACCAAGTTTCATAAATTTTCAAACTAGATCCATCAACAACATCATATCAAATATATCTGCATCAACCAATCACCTTTTGAACCAACCACAACTAAATCAATCAATCACTTTGACAACCCATCAATCTGATCATTCAGAATACTGTCACCCGAATACAATAATCGTAACCCAAGCCAGAACCCAAAACACTACAACAACAAACAAAAGCAACTAAAACATATTTTATAAGGTATATGCTACTTCCATGTGTCGAACCTGCGTGCATATGTGCTTTCCTCAAAGCGAACCAGTGTATAGATCTGAAAATGATGTATACGCTACTTTGATATTTAGAACTAGCATGTATACGTTCCTTTTCTAAAGTGAACGTGCGTACAGATTTGTAAATGATGATTTAAACATTACAACTATTCCAGACTTCAATCATACCCAGATCATCATATTTACTGACTACAACATGCGCTAGTTATTCAGATACATGATCAAATCACATAAAGATAATTTACTTCAAGCCTTGAGATCCTGATGCATCATTAGATCTTATCTTTCATCAAACGCTAAGGTTCCTCCTTAGTTCATATCCAATAATGCATCATAACCCAATAACCTGCATACTAGATCTCACACTTCATCAGATATTCAATGCTTGTGTGTAGTGGCCTAATGATCTTCTCCTCCTTATATAGTTTTAGGCCTTTCTCAATACCATGGACCAAAACCACTTAGGACCAATACCTTGGATCAAATACCTAGGGTCAATACCTCGGACCAAATACCATGGACCAATACCATGGATCAAAATACCATGGACCAAAAACTTCAGACCAAAAACTTAGTTTCCCAAGGTATATGTGCTTTCCTTTCTGTGAAAGTGCATGTGTACGTTATACGCTTCTTTTTTTATGTTAACTTGTGTGTATACGCGGCTTGGTCAATGGTGAACCTGCGTATACCTCTCTTCCTTCATTTTGTGAAGACTGATCTGTCATTCTTTGTTGTTTACCTGCTATACTATGATCTTTCATCTGAGTGAGTTGCCTTCTAAACTGTTTCCTTGAAGCTGCCCTGCATTCCATCACATCTGTAAACATTATTGTCATGCATTCTGTCACATCTGATATCTCTTCTGTAGATTGATCTAGTTACCATATACAAGTGAGCTATTTTTCTATAAGTGGGTTGCCATCAAGTACAACACATACATCATAATGCCAACAATTTCCCCCTTTGGACTTGATGGCAACAACAACCACACCAAGTCACGCTCCCCCTTTGACATCAAGGGAAAAGGGTCCTGCTCCCCCTGAGTGCATGCTGAATTTTCTGATATGATGAAATGTGTTGATTGAGCTCCCATGATCGAGTCCATGCTCCCCTTGAGCATAAGCAAGGAAAGAAAAAAGATGTTCTAAAAGAAGAACATGACTCTATACATACATCATAAATGACCTTCCTATCACCAATGACTCATACATACATCCATCTCCCAACCAAGTGGGGATATATCAAATTTGACTCATCCACCCAACCAAGTGGGGATATACCAATTGTTTATACATGTCAAAACAAAAACATTACATCATCCATCCCATGCATAGTGGGGTTACAAATTAGGTCTTTTCATGACCTCTACATTAAAAGATGTACATGACATATATAATAGAGACCAAATATATTAAACAAGACCATGATAGTCATCAACAACTATCATATGATCTGCACCATCAGCAACATCTGTCAATCAGCATCCAGACCAGCAACCTGTATATGTCCATCATTAGTTCCCAAACTATCATCAACCATGTTCTCCCTGTTAGGGTCGGTCTTGTCAGTCCTCCGTCAGAGATCAAAACTATTTCTGCATTTCATTTTTAGGTGTCTCACTCCATCCACTCAGCTACATTCCGCTAGGGGAATGCCATAATCTAACGGAAGGGTCTTGTCAGTCATTACCCCTCATGTCTTGCACCTACTGGCTTAGGTCTTTTCATAAATGTTTATTAAAGTCCATGACAGTCAATGTTTGATCTTCTAATGGACAAGCGTCACTTCAGTCATTAGGTCTAGGGATTAGTCAATTTGGTCTTCAACAATGTCCAATAAAGCCATGCAGGCCAGAGGGAGGCCCTTACAAAGTTGTGATTCAAATATTTTCATCGTCATGTTGACAGATTACGACTGTTCTTCAAAACTCTGTTTTGAAGAAAAGTCAACAGTTGGTCATTTGTAATAATTTTCAAAAGTTTTCAGTTGATCTCTTCAGGCGCAGCCATGGTCTCCTTTGCCAAATGCCATGTCAGCTACCCCTACAAAAAAGTGCCAAAAATTTCATCATTTTAGTCAAAAATACAAAAAGGAAATGTGAAATACAGAGTTGCCTTAAATCATGGAAAAAGTGCCAAAACAAAACATTGCCAAAGTGGGTTTTGAAGAAACAAAAATCACAACCATGACTCCAATGTCTTTATATATATTTTTCATAAGAATCAATGTCATTTTGCACACCAAGGTCAAAGAGAAGCATTTCGAAGTAATTGTGAGAGCTAGCACATGTTTTGGGTGAAGTTGGAGGTGTCTTGAGAGGCGCGACGCACAGGCGGAGTGGCGTGGCGCACTGGGCGTGACCACATAGTGTTAAATAACACGGGCACAGCGCACTCAAACGGCACGGTGCACTGGGTATGCTACGTGACGCATACACATAAAGGCCCGATTTTGCTTAGAATTGCAACAAATTGCCTTTTAATCCCTTGAATTTGTCAAGTGGGGTCGATCTCTCAGTGTTTCATTCATTTTTGTGTTAGTATGATGTTGGTTTATGACTGCTTATGGTTGCAACAAAATACTCTTAAATCCTACCACTTAAAATCATCAAAACAATTGTTGTTAGGGTTGCAAATTCATTGTGTTGATGCCAAGGTTCCTCCATTTCATTTTTCCCTTCTTTCCATCGTTCCCTTCTCCCCTTATTCCATTTTTCCCATTTTTCCCTATCCTAAAACGTTACTAAACTCCTATTCCCTATCCCCTTGACTTATTTGTCAAATGCAAAACCCCAAAATCCTACCTTATATAAATCTCCCAAACCCTCCTACATGTCCCTAAACAAAATTTCTCCCCATAGTCCCTAATCCCTTCATATTATTCCCCTTCCTAACAGTCCCTTGTTGCATTGTTTCCCTTGGTGGCAGAATCCAAACTATATTGCATTACAACACAACAGTTTCATACATCATCAAAGAGTAGTCCAAGCACAGTTCACATACAACAACATCTTTTCTTCAAGGTATTTTGTACAGCAGTCATGGCATTTGAGCATGCATCGGACTACGAAATGGAAACTCAAAGTGACTCATCCTCGGAAGAACAGGCTCCCCGGAGGCCTCATAAAAGTGGCAGACATGTTAGGGAAGAACCAACCACCCTCACAGAATTGCAGGCCTGCCATCTTGCTATGTAGTGTTTTCAACATTAGTCATGCTATGAGTTTTGTCAAAAGGTGGCTAGTGTCCAATTTCATCATGAGCTAGCTTGTTTGTTTGTGCTTCACTTACATGGAGATCATGCTATCTTAGCCAGTGTCACTTTGACACTTACACCTGAATCTGTCTCATTAGAAACCGGCATACCGAACGTTGGGGAACCATGGAACAAGAAGCAGAAGATTGATCGGCAGCATTATGAGCCATACATTAAAACCGGTTTCTTGAGGTAGCTCAAAAGAGTCTTTCCATTCTAATATCTGAAAGATGAATATGATCCACTAAAGAAGTTAATCATGAAATATTTCAGTTGTGAGGGAGGGTTCTTTCGTTTATATGCTTATCACATTAGGTTGCTCATGCATTTTACCAGGGTACGAATGATGAACATCCCATATTTCATTTGCCAGAACATAGAGAGGATGAACACCTTTATGCAGCACAAAACCCCTCAGCAGCAGCTTAACAATGTTTATCATTTTTCTCTTATTAAGATTTTGGTGGTTCACCAGCTTGGATTACAGGGCATTACTTGGGATGATTTCATCTCTCATGACCTCTTCAGTGCTTCACAGGGATTATCAGAGGTCCAACATGAGATAGGTGGTCCTTCTCATCAGTATGAGCGCCATGAGACCACTAGTGTCCCGGTATTCATCACATATCAGAGGGGCGTTAGACATTTGTTCACAGTAGCAAAGCGAGTGTTATCTCCACCCGGGGTGGAAGGGTCCTCGCTTCCGACATCAGCAACACAGGTACAGGATAGAGGCAAGGAGCCAATGCATGATGATACAGATGTGGAGAGTGCCAAACTTAGAGGGATCATCTAGGAGCAGCAAACAGATATCAAAGCCTTGTCTCTCAATTTGGAGAGGGCTAAGTGGATTATTAGATACTTGAGCAGAGGAATAAATAGCTCGAAGACCAGCAGGAGATCATGGAGCTACAAAACATCTGCGAGAATCGCCGATCTGCCCAACAGAGGAGGATTGAGCTCACTCCATTAGAGCAAGAGATTAATGATGACCGAGAGTCTTGGCTCGAGCGGATCAACATCCACCTTGAGAGACTGCTAGAAAAGGCCGACAAGGACAAAGCATTATTGAGGCATATGGTTTATCATTACAGGGCACGCAATATGAGTTCCAAGGCTCGGATAAGGAATTTGAAGGGGAAATTGAGGAAGACAACAAAAAGAAAAAAGAGGAAAAAAGAGCAATATCGATTCCGAATATTGGCCGAAGCCTCTGTGGCCCAACATGGCACTTCATAGAGAAGCTCCAACCCAAATTTCAAAAAATTTGGGGCATTTTTGGTCTTTTGACAAATTTTGGTACAAAAATAGGGTTTTTCTCCCTGTGCGCCGCGCCACGTGGCGCGCGCTTATGCTAAGGAGCTCTAAGTTGCAAAAAATTTATATTTTTGGATTTGGCATGAAAAATCATGACTGCTGGTGCATGGCCAAGAAGTTTGGGCAAGTTTTGAGTCCTCAGGAGCTCTAAAACACCCAAAAAATGACCTCTCTTTCCCTATTTTGACACACAGGAAGAAGTCTTGGGAGATTGAAGTTTTGGAGGGGAAAACAAGAAGCAAATTCAGAAATTCCACTTGATTTGGAAAGTAGACAGGCAAGGCTTTCTAAAAAGTACACTTGGGCTTTCTAAAAACCCAAAACCCCTCAGCAGCTTAATTCCTAGTTTGTAATGATTTAAAAAACTCCCCAACTTTGGGTCGATCCATTTCCTGATGGCATAGTCTATTTATATTATGAAAAACCATTTGCAAAGGGTTGGTTGAAGTTTCTAGGAGTAGCGTAGAGAAAAACCCAGCATATTCATTGTACAACTTGGCCAGGAGATTAATGAAAAAATGATGCAGCTGATTTATGAGATTCCTGTGGCGTGAGTTTTAGCATGTGTTTCTTTCTCTGTTTCATATGTAATGTGTAATGTTTTGCAGCTCATTCATATTCATTTCCAGTTGAATGTTTTTTAAAGTAGGAAAGGTAGAATCCATTTTTATGCTCTGCCTTGTAAAGCATTCATACTTCGTCTGTTTTCCTCTGTCTGAGAAGGATTCATGTATATGCCCTTTTCAGCTTTTCTCAACTATCTTTTCACCACATATTATTTCAGTTTGATTTGCTAAAACCTCCATGCCTATCTTGCCTCACGAAATACTCAACGTCTTCGATTTAATTTCCCATCTTAGGCGGTCCTTTGGCCCTACACAGCCTAGAAATTTCAGTCATTCAAAAATCGCCTTTTCCATATCGATTTACTAGCCTAAATTCAATATTCATTGTAAGTCATCTCAGACCATATTGTTTATTCTTCACTGAGTGTGACTCGGAGATATCCCTCTCCTGTTCTAGTAGGGCTAGCTACCAGACTGAGCGTGGTTTGTGGTTACCCTGAATTTTGCCTTCTTTTAGCCTAAGGTAGATTTAGGCGATAACATAGTGGCGAGTCCACTGGGGAACAAAATTCTTTTTTTGTTAATCTTCTTCGTTGTGTAAACGACAGGCTCAACCTACAAACACCCCCATACTTCTGATAATTCTAAGCTTCCGGATGATAAGTTTAGGATTTGATAAGCTGAGTAAGTTGTTCATGTCCTTTTGATTTTTGAAAATAAAACGCTGGCTTCAAGAAGATATACCAGAGCTAATCTAGACCCAGATCCTCCTCCTGTCTATGAAAATCCCAATTTGATTCCAAGACTTCTTCGTCAAGAGAGCTCTATATCTCCCGTGTTCAAATCCCATTCATTTCCTAACATTTTTTAGTATCTTGAAGAGCTAGATTTTGATGAGCAGTTTGAAATATCATTATTCAAGACCAAATCCGAAAGGGCTGTTGACTCTACTGTCCCAAATCCACAATTTCTTGTAGACCTAGAAACTGAAAGGGATAACTAGTCAATTGATAATTATATTGTGACACAGCTTCAAACTCTAATTGTTAATCCCCTACAAACTGCACACACTCCTCCAACACCTCCAAGACCAAACCCACCAAGAGTGATGGCTGCTCATTTTGCACTTCTTGTGCTGCCTCAAGTTTTAGATGATATGCCCACAAATTATCAAAGCAAAATCCCTTTGTTTGATGGTGCTCCTAACAGCATTACCGCTCAGAAACATGTGGACAGAATGGCAGATTTCTGTGACCTTCACGAGATCGATGCAGAGAAAGTGACAATGAGACTCTTTGTACAGACATTTGCAGGTGAAGTGAGGAAATGGTTTAGAGGTTTGCCGGCTGCACGTATCGCTACCTTGGCCAACCTGCAAAGACAATTTTTAGACCGATGGGAAGTGAAAAAGAATCCTCTTCAAATTCTTGCTGAATATGAACAGATTAAGTGAAACGTTGGTGAATCGGTCCAAGACTACTGCATTAGATTCAATTCCTTTTATAATGAAATTCCTGATCATCTAAGGCCACCTGTGGGGCTAGCCATGGTGAAGTTTCTGGATGGTTTCAATGCCGACATGGCTTATCAACTAAGAGAGAGAGAGCCGGCCACAATGGAAGACATGCAGAAGATCGCAGTCAGCGTTGAGGCAAATCTGCTGACCAAGAGGGCCAGAGCAAAAGCAGAAAAGAAGGTTACAGTAAAGGAAGAGTCTTCCTCTATGGATCAATTACTCAGGAAGGTAGAGAAGATGCTTAAAAGGGTGAAACTCGACAAACCTGAGCCACAAGTTAGAAATCCTAACTTTCGTGGCTAGTAGCAGCCACCATATAGAATAAGATAGAGAGAGCAGCAAACCCAAGATCAGACAGCACAGCAGCAAGTACAGTCACCTCTACAGCAAAATTTTGTGCATGGACCGGAGTCTGATGAGGAAGGAAAGGTAATAGGGGAAGAGAACCAATTATTTACTCCTGATGATTTGCCTATTTATATTACTGAATATGAGGAGTACGCTGAAAGTTCAGCTGCACACGAAGACACAGATTTCATTCTAGTGAGTGACACAGTTTTGGAAGAAGAATCAGATGAGTATCAAAGAGGCTATATGAATGCTCTGTCCGCTCAGCAGCGGAAATATTCACTTAGGAACAAAGATGTGCCGGTTAACCCGATTCAAAAGAGGAAAGAAGTTTCAGCATCAAAGAATGATTCATCAGTTTCACAAAAGAAAGGCAAAGAGGAACTTGTTCCTGATAACAACAAATCACCATCAGCAGAAAAATCAAATCAACAAATTGTATCGAGAGAAAAGGAAAGGAAAGAAGTCCCAGTCAAAGAGGTAGAAAAGACTTCCGCTTTTAATTTAGAGAATGAAATTTCTAAATTGAAGGTATCCATTCCCTTGACTAAAATAATGAGGAACAACAGTTATAGAGGGCAAGTGTCTAAAATTTTGAATTTTGACCCAATGTCCGATATGGTGAATGTTGAAGATGATCAACCCGAAATGATTTTTTGGCCAGCATTGAATGGTGAGTCTCCAGATAATGATGTGCCACCTTTTTATATCAGTTTAAGATTGCATGATTTTGTGTTACATAATACCATGTTCGATTCCAGAGCTTCTCACAATCTCATGCCCAAGGCTATCATGGATAAGATGGGTTTGGAAATCACCCGCAAATACCATGATCTCTATTCGTTTGATTCCAGCAGAGTAAGATGTATCGGGCTCATGAAAGACTTGGTTGTGAGTTTGGATCAAATCCCAATGAAGAATGTTTTGATGGATATTGTTGTAGCGGATATTCCTCCCAGGTTTGGCATGCTTCTTTCCAGGTCTTGGGCAGCAAAATTGAAAGGGACACTACAAATAGATTTCTCCTATGCAACGATTCTGGTGTTTGGCCAAATGAGGAAATTGTATCGAGAACAAAAAATGAAATACATGATTACAAGCAAGGAGAAACCAATTAATCATCCGATTAATTATGTACATACAGATCTAGAGTCTTTTCTTTTGTATTCTGATAGTTTCAATGATATCGATAGTCAGTTAGTAGAAGCAGAAAGTATTTCAGAAATAGCAGAAAATTTCAAAGGAGTTTTAAAGAAAGAAGGACAAGAACAGCAGAACACCGTTGAGCAATCAGTTGAAGGTAATGGACAGCAAGCAGAAAAAGCACAGCAAACAGATTTTCAGCACTTGCAAGAAGAGGAAGAAGGTTTGTGGACCATGGATTTCAATGGAGCACTGGGAAATGATGGCGCTGGAATTGGTATTTGAGTACGTAGTCCTTTCTCCACCCCGAACAAAGTGCCTAGTAATGTGTGGGTATGCTCTTACAAATTAGCTTTTGATTGTTTGAACAATGAGGCTGAGTATGAAGCTCTGATTGCTGGCCTAAAAATTCTAAGAAAGATGAATGCTAAGAGGATTGCAGTATATGGCGACTCCGAATTGGTGATTAAGCAGGTCAGAGGCGAATATCAAGCAAAACATCCTCATATGCGGGCTTACCGAAATGCAGTTCTAGACATCCTGAAATTATTTTCAGAATATACCTTGACATGTGTGCCTCGTGTGCAAAATAGCATTGTTGATGCTCTTGCTAAGGCAACAAGTAGTTTGAAGATTCCAATGAACTCCAATAACAAATTCGAAATCCATGTCAAGCATCGTCCGACTGTCCCAAACAATCAAAGATATTGGCAAGTTTTCAAAGATGATGAGGAGATTGAGGATTTTCTGCAAAACAAAGATAAGTTCAAAGAAACATCAATTGATGTAGAAAATGATGATGGTAAAGATGACGTGCAGATCAATCAAATGGACGTGTTGCAGCTAAAGAATAACATTATTCCTAAAGGCTTGATACCTTTAGAAGAACTCTTTTATCAAGATGATGTAGCCCGCAAACCAACATTGTATCCAACAGAGAAGGGTGTGGAAGAGGTCAATGTCGGAACAACTGCTAATCCTAAAATGGTAAAACTGTCTAAAGCATTGCCGCAAAAGATAAAAGCCAAATATATCAGTTTACTGTCATCTTTCGCTGGTGTGTTTGCTTAGGACTATTCTGATTTGAAGACATATGATACCAACACAATTCAACAGACTATACCCATAAAGCCTGATCAGAAACCTTTCAGACAAAAGTTGAGAAGGCTAAATCCAAGATTGCTGCCATCAATTGAGAAGGAGATAAACAGGTTGTAGAAATCAAGAATCATCGTTCCCGTCAGATTTTCAAACTGGATATCTAATTTGGTGCCCGTACAAAAGAAGACAGGTGAGATTCGCTTGTGCATTGATTTTAGGAATCTAAATAAAGTTTCATTGAAAGATAACTATCCACTGCCCAAAATGGATCATATACTTCAGCGAGTAGTTGGAGCATCTCATATGTCACTACTCGATGGTTATTCTAGATATAACCAAATTTCTATCCATGAAGATGACCAAGACAAGACAACGTTCACCACTCCGTGGGGAACTTTTCATTACGCTAAAATGCCTTTTGGGTTGAAGAACGCAGGTGCCACATTTCAGCGTGTAATGGACTTGGCTTTCGCAAATGAGAAGGATGTCTTTTTGGTTGTGTACCTTGATGATCTGACAGTGTTTTCCAAAGCTGATGAAGAACACATGTACCATCTAAAAACTGTCTTTCAAAAGTGTAGAAAATATGGCCTGTCGCTGAATTCAAAAAAGAGCTTGTTTGCCATGGAGGAAGGCAAACTACTTGGGCACATTATCTCAAAGGATGGCATTCGTATTGATCTGACACGTGTACAAGCGATTCAGCAAATCGATCTGCCCCGGAATAAGAAGGAGATTCAATCTTTCAATGGTAAGATGAATTTTATCCGCCGCTTTGTACCTAATCTTGCTTAACACCTAAGAGAGATTACCAACATGCTTAAAAAGGACAGCCAAGTGAAGTGGATGGAAGAGGCTATAAAATCTTTCAATTTTGTCAAATTGGCTCTTTCTTCAGCTCCAGTTTTAATCAGCCTGGACTACACTCAAGATTTTATATTGTTTTCATTTGCTTCAGAGCATACTATGGCAGCTGCGTTGATGCAGAAAAGAGATGAGCACGAAAGACCAATTGCTTTTTTCAGCTGAGCTATAAGAGATGCAGCCTTAAAGTACAACATCATTGAAAAGCAATCCCTTGCACTTGTGAAAGCATTGAAAGATTTTCGGGTATACATTCTGCATTCTCATATTTTGGCTTATGTTCCTAACGCTGCTATCAAGGATGTGTTAGTGCAGACGGATCCGGAAGGAAGATGAGGCAAGTGGATTGTAGCTTTGTTAGAGTATGATGTGGAAATAAAGCCCACAAAGCTTGTTAAAGGACAAGGATTGGCAAAGTTAATGGCCGAATCGAACTTGCATGCATTAGACATAAATCTGATCGCTGCTATGTCCGATGAGAATGAGGAAGGTTCGTCGATTCAGGTATCTGAAATGTTTGCTCTTTCTCCGTGGTATTCAGATATCATATATGTGCTTCAAAATTTGTCACCACCACCCGGCATGACTAGAAACAAAGCTAGAACTCTCAAATTAAAGGATGCCAAGTTTTGCATTCTAAATTCTGCACTTTATTGGAAAGATCTGGGTGGTGTTTTGTTGAATTGTTTGGTGGAAGAAGAGGCAAAGCAAGTTATGGAAGAATTCCACAAAGGAGATTGTGGCGGTCACCTTTTTTGGAAAACAACAGCAAATAAAGTTCTGAGGGCGGGATACTATCGACCAAAATTGTTCGCTGATGTATATAAGGTTGTCAAAGGCTGTCATAAATGTCAGATTTTTGAAGGAAAGCAGAAATTACAGCCTTTGCCGCTTAAGCTCGTCGAGGTGAGTGCCCCTTCTCAGCAGTGGGGGTTGGATTTTATAGGTGAAATTCATCCTGCTTCTTCAGGTCAGCATAGATGGATCCTCACAGCGACAGATTATTTCACGAAATGGATCGAAGCAATTCCCACCAGACAAGCTACAGATGCGGTAATTATTTCATTCCTTGAAAATAACATCTTGTCTTGCTTTGGTTTCCTAAGTAAGTTAATCACTGATAACGCAACAAATTTCAAATCAAAAAGGATGGTAGAATTTTGTCATAAATATCACATCATTTTGGGTCACTCAACTGCCTATCATCCACAAGGCAATGGACTGGCGGAGTCTTCTAATAAATAATTGGTCAACATCATTAAGAAGCTGCTGGAAATAAACAAGAAGAGTTGGCATAAGAGGTTGGTCAATTCACTTTGGGCAGATCGGGTCAGTCAGAAGAAATCCATTGGTATGTCCCCTTTTGAGCTTGTTTATGGAGTTGATACAATGTTTCCTACCTCTCTTGCAACCCCGGTAGTCAAAATTCTTCAGGAGGCCAGCAGTGAAGATGATCCTGTGCAGAGAAGATTGAATCAAATGGTCCATTTGCAGCACACCAGAGAAGAAGTTTTCCAAAACATGTCCAAGTTGCAGGAGAAGATTAAGAAAATTTATGACAAAAAAGCAAAGGCGGACAAATTTCAGTTGGATGATGTGGTGCTGAAGTGGGATGCAAGGAATGAGGAAAAGGGTAATCACGGTAAGTTTGAGAATCTCTGGAAAGGTCCCTTCAAGATTGCAGCATATCGGGGTCAGAATGCCTTTCTTCTAAAGCAAATGAACGGGGAAGATTTTCCAGGAGGGCCGATCCATCGTCGGCTACTCAAGTGGTACCATTTCTGAGTTGTTGACTCTACTTCCATTGTCACTGTAAATACCATTTTATTTCAGTTTTGGTTAGAGTTTGTCAAGTCAGTCTTCGAGTCATTTCAAGGTCAAATTTGAGTCAATTTTTCGGTCATTTTGGGTTTATAATTGAGTTGGTTTGATTCAGGTTTAAGTCAATAAATAAGTCAGAGTCTTGTGTTGTTTGTCGAAATAATGACTCCATAGCCCAATGGACGAAGGCACTGTCTAGCTCTTCCAGAGATCTATTTTTCTTGGCACCTCCAAGGAGCTACCATCCCCCATTGGAGCCAATGTTAGAGTCGGTCTTGTCAGTCCTCCGTCAGAGATCAAAACTCTTTTTGCATTTCATTTTTAGGTGTCTCGCTCCATCCACTCAGATGCATTCTGCTAGGGGCATGCCATAATCTGACGGAAGGGTCTTGTCAGTCATTACCCCTCATGTCTTGCACCTGCTGGCTTAGGTCTTTTCATAAATGCTTATTAAAGTCCATGACAGTCAATGTTTGATATTTTAGTGGACAAGAGTCACTTCATTCATTAGGTCTAGGGATTAGTCAATTTAGTCTTCAACAATGTCCAATAAAGCCATGCAGGCCAGAGGGAGGCCCTTACAAAGTTGTGATTCAAAGATTTTCATCGTCATGTTGACAAATTACGACTGTTCTTCAAAACTCTGTTTTGAAGAAAAGTCAACAGTTGGTCATTTGTAATAATTTTCAAAAGTTTTCAGTTGATCTCTTCAGGTGCGGCCATGGTCTCCTTTTACAAATGCCATGTCAGTTACCCCTACAAAAAAGTGCCAAAAATTTCATCATTTTAGTTAAAAATCCAAAAAGGAAATGTGAAATACAGAGTTGCATTAAATCATGGAAAAAGTGCTAAAACAAAACATTGCCAAAGTGGGTTTTGAAGAAACAAAAATCAAAACCATGACTCTAATGTCTTTATATAGATTTTTCATAAGAATCAATGTCATTTTGCACACCAAGGTCAAAGAGAAGCATTTCGAAGTGATTGTGAGAGCTAGCGCATGTTTTGGGTGAAGTTGGAGGTGTCTTGACAGGCGCGGCGCACAGGCAGAGTGGCGTGGCGCACTGAGGGAGAACGGCACACTGGGTGCGACCACATAGTGTTAAATAACACGGGCACGACGCACTCGAACGGCGCGGCGCACTGGGTATGTTGCGCGGCGCATACACATAAAGGCCCAATTTTGCTCAGTATTGCAACAAATTGCCTTTTAATCCCTTGAATTTTCCAGGTGGGGTCGATCTCTCAGTGTTTCATTCATTTTTGTGTTAGTATGATGTTGGTTTATGACTGCTTATGGTTGCAACAAAAACTCTTAAACCCTACCACTTAAAATCATCAAAACAATTGTTGTTAGGGTTGCAAATTCATTGTGTTGATGCCAAGGTTCCTCCTCCATTTCATTTTTCCCTTCTTTCCACCGTTCCCTTCTCCCCTTATTCCATTTTCCCCATTTTTCCCTATCCTAAAACGTTACTAAACTCCTATTCCCTATCCCCTCCACTTATTTGTCAAATGCAAAACCCCAAAATCCTACCTTATATAAATTTCCCAAACCCTCCTACATGTCCCTAAACAAAATTTCTCCCCATAGTCCCTAATCCCTTCATATTATTCCCCTTCCTAACAGTCCCTTGTTGCATTTTTCCCCTTGGTGGCAGAATCCAAACTATATTGCATTACAACACAACAGTTTCATACAACATCAAAGAGTAGTCCAAGCACAGTTCACATACAACATCATCTTTTCTTCAAGGTATTTTGTACAGTAGTCATGGCATCTGAGCATGCATGAGACTATGAAATGGAAACCCAAAGTGACTCATCCTCAAAAGAACAGGCTCCCCGGAGGCCTCATAAAAGTGGCAGACATGTTAGAGGAGAACCAACCACCCTCACAGAATTACAGGCCTACCCTCTTGCTATGAGTGTTTTTAGCATTAGTGATGCTATGAGTTTTGTCAAAAGGTGGCTAGTGTCCAATTTCATCATGAGCTAGCTCGTCTGTTTGTGCTTCACTTACATGGAGATCACGCTATCAAAGCCGGTGTCACTTTCACACTTACACCTGAATCTGTCTCATTAGCAACCGGCATACCGAACGTGGGGAACCATGGAACAAGAAGCAGAAGATTGATCGTCAGCATTATGAGCCATACATTAAAACCGGTTTCTTGAGGCAGCTCAAAAGAGTCTTTCCATTCCAATATCTGAAAGATGAATATGCTCCGCTAATGAAGTTAATCATGAAATATTTCAGCTGTGAGGGACGGTTCTCTCATTTATATGCTTATCACATCAGGTTGCTCATGCATTTTACCAGGGTACGGATGATGAACATCCCATATTTCATTTGCCGGAACATAGAGAGGATGAACACCTTTATGCAGCACAAAACCTCTCAGCAACAGCTTAACAGTGTTTATCATTTTGCTCTTATTAAGATTTTGGTGGTTCACCAGCTTGGATTACAGGGCATTACTTGGGATGATTTCATCTCTCGTGACCTCTTCAGTGCTTCACAAGGATTATTAGAGGTCCAACATGAGATAGGTGGTCCTTCTCATCTATATGAGCACCATGAGGCCACTAGTGTGCCGGTATTCATCACATATCAGAGGGGCGTTAGACATTTGTTTGCAGCAGCAAAGTGAGTGTTATCTCCACCCGGGGTGGAAGGGGCCTCGCTTTCGACATCAACAACACAGGTACAGGACAGAGGCAAGGAGCCAATGCATGATGAGGGGCCATCAGGTGAATGAGAGACCGAATTCATTCTCATTCATGATGATGATACAGATGTGGAGAGTGCCAAACTTAGAGGGATCATCCAGGAGCAGCAAACAGAGATCAAAGCCTTGTCTCTCAATTTGGAGAGGGCTAAGTGGATTATCAAATACTTGGAGCAAAGGAATAAATAGCTCAAAGACCAGCAGGAGATCATGGAGTTGCAAAACATCTGCGAGAATCGATGATCTGCCCAACAGAGGAGGATTGAGCTCACTCCATTAGAGCAAGAGATTAATGATGACCGAGAGTCTTGGCTCAAGCAGATCAACATCCACCTTGAGAGACTGCTAGAAAAGGCCGACAAGGAAAAAGCATTATTGAGGCATATGGTTTATCATTACAGGGCACGCAATATGAGTTCCAAGGCTCGGATAAGGAATTTGAAGGCGAAATTGAGGAAGGCAACAAAAAGACAAAAGAGGCAAAAAGAGCAAGATCGGCTCCGAATCTTGGCCGAAGCCTCTTTGGACCAGCATGGCACTTCATAGAGAAGCTCCAGCCCAAATTTCAAAAAATTTGGGGCATTTTTGGTCTTTTGACAAATTTTGGTACAAAAACAGGGTTTTTCTCCCCGTGCGCCGCGCCACGTGGCGCGAAGTTATGCTAGGGAGCTCTAAATTGCAAAAAAAATATATTTTTCGATTTGGCATGAAAAATCATGACCGTCGGTGCATGGCCAAGAATTTTGGGCAAGTTTTGAGTCCTCATGAGGTCAAAAACACCCAAAAAATGACCTCTCTGCCCCTATTTTGACACATATGAAGCAGTCTTGGGAGATTGAAGTTTTGGTGGGGCAAAAAAGTAGAAAATTCAAAAATTCCACTTGGGTTGGAAAGTAGACAGACAGGGCTTTCTAAAAAGCACACTTGGGCTCAATTTGGACTTCAACAAGTGCCTCAAAATTAGCTCCAAAGTGGTGCAACACATACATCTTTTGGCGCGACGCACAGAGCCCGAAAGGCCAAATCACTTCCGCTCCGCGAGAATTCGATTTGCAATTTTCTCCAAGTGGACCCTTTCATTAACAATACATTTTTCCCGGCACCAAAGGAAAAGTTTAAAAAACATTTTCATTAAAGGTTGGCCTCTATCCAAGTGGCAAAAGGAAGGCGAGCAGTGACCCAAAAAATCTACGCTACAGTTTTGTTATTTTTGTAACATTGCACCTGTCACTAATGGTTGGCTTTTCATTCCCAGTTTGTAATGATTTAAAAAACTCCCCAACTTTGGGTTGATCCATTTCCTGATGGCAGAGTCTATTTATTGTATGAAAAACCATTTGCAAAGGGTTGGTTGAAGTTTCTAGGAGTAGTGTAGAGAAAAACCAAGCATATTCATTGTACAGCTTGGCCAGGAGATTAATGAAAAAATGATGCAGCTCTGATTTATGAGATTCCTGTGGCATGAGTTTTAGCATGTGTTTCTTTCTCTGTTTCATATGTAATGTTAGTGTCGGTCTTGAGCCCTCCATCGGTGATCAAAAGCTCTTTGCATGTGCATAGGTAGGTGTCTCATCAGTATCAGTTTTGCATCCCGTTAGGCATGCCATAAAACTGATGGAGGAGCTGCTCCTTGTTCCCTTCTTGGCTTTGCTGGATCAGATCATATCATTTAAATGAGCTTGTGTTACACTTGTTTTATTTTTGTCTTGAAATCCCAAGTCTTAGGTCTAGGGTTTGGGTCAAAAATCACTGCAAGGTCATGAGTCAAAGGTCTAATAGTCCCCAGCAAGCCGGAAGGAGGTATGTAAATATGTTCCATTGATATTTTTTCATTAGGTACAGCTCATTTATACCTTGGATTTAAAAACCCTGTTTTTAAACCCAAGGTCATGTGAAATTTGCAAAAATAAGGAAAATTTTCAAAATTCTTCAAAATGCCGGCAATAACCCTGGTTTCCTCGCCAGAGTCCATCAGATATTCAACCTGCAAAAAGAACGGAGTTAAAGCACTCAAAAGATCAAATTCAGGACAAAGTGAACTTAAAACAGTGTTAAAATGAATGTCAAAGCAAAAACATTAGAAAGTGGGTTTGGTAAATTAATTTTTTCAAATTTGGGCCTATAAAGAGTAAATTTCCTCTAAACATGCCTCATTATGCATTTGAGAGTTTGCAAAAACAAGTGAGAGGTCAAGAAGGCGATTTGCAGCAAGTTAGAGTCTTTTTCAGGGGGCGCGACCACTCAAACTTGGTGCGCGACCAGTTGGGCGGGGCGCGACCACTCAGCGCCACTTCTGCAGTGTATTTTCCTAAGGGACGCGACCACTTAGGTGGGGCGCGACCACTCAGAGCAGGGGTGCGACCACTCAACCTGTTTTGTCTAGAAGCACTCTAAATCGACCAAATCGCCCTCCTACGTGCTAAATCGATCGAGGTAGGCACTCAATTCATGAATTATGCTAATGGATGGTGAAATAATGATGTGTGTCATGGTTTTATCATTTAAGATTGCAAGAGAATGGATTAATTTGGCTGTTGCTAATGTAGGCATTATGCTAGGGTTGATGTTTTTTTCAAGGTTTTAAATCCCTCTTTATTCCTCCTTGTTTCCTATTAAATTCACAAATGTTATAATATGTTTATCTCTTATCTCATTTGCAATAAATACTAAATTTCCCATCCCAAATTCCTAAAACCCTATCCCTCCCCAAATCCCTTTACAAAACCCTAATGCCCTTTCATGTATTCTACCCAAACCCTAATACCCTCCACACAGCAAGCAAACTAAATGAACAACAGCAAGGAAAATAAATGAATAACAAAAAGAATAAAAAATGTTATGTAAAAAGAGAAAAGAGCAATAATATGCCAAAATGACCAAATATAAAAAAAAAAAGGAGATATTGCTGTGCATAGTCATTGAAAAATAGAAGACACGTTGCTGTTGCATATCCATAGCAAAAACAAGAAAAATGCAGCTATGTATATGTATAAAATGGACATATTGCTGTAATTATTGTCTGCAAAAGGATATTGTTGTGTCTCCCCAAAACCAAGCCCTGTTTTCCTCTCTACCCCTTCCCTAAAATCCTGTTCAATTAAGATCCCTTTTCCCTTATGACAAGATGTAAAAGAAGTCTTATTCCCCTATGATTAAATCCTAATAAAGTATTTCGTTGCAAATGATTTCCTAATGATGGAAGATGAGATGATATGTTTAACATTTTGTGAATTATCCCTTAAAAATCCCTGTTTTTATATATTTTCCCATTCCTTATTAAAAATCCCTCCCCTAACATTTCCCTTATGATTTTTTCCCCTTGAAAACAACATACTTCTCAGCAATTTTGCAGGCAGAGGCAGCGGTTCAATTTGTCCTTCAGTTTTCCCATCTTGCTCCAAAACCATGTCAGATACCGAGACTTATGAGCAAGGTGATGACCATTCATCATCTACATAGGTTGAGGTACAACAGAGGCCTCGTAAGGGTGGCAAAGGTGGTCATCATAGGAGAGAGTAACCCACCTCTTTGGAAAAATTGTAGGCCTGTCCTTTGGCAATGAATGGTTTCCGTTATATGTCATGTTTTCAGTTCTATGAGAGGCTTGCTCAGATTCAGCATCACAGGGAGTTGGCCAGCTTATTTGTTTTGCACCTTCATGACGGGCAGGTCACTCTTGCAGGGGTGAATTTTGTACTATCTCCGGAGGTGATTTCAGAGGCTACCAGGATACCAAATGTGGGTGAGGTGTGGCCCAAGCACAAAATGCTGGATTTTGTTTATTTTGAGCCATATGTCAGGCCAGCATTCGTGAGTCACTTGTCAGGGGTCTTTCCTTTCAAATTCCTCCGGGCGGAGTATGCTCCAATCATGCGGCTTATCATGCATTACTTTACATGCGAGGGAAGATTTTCACAGGTCTTCTCTTGTCACATTCGCCTGTTGATGCACTTTACCTGAGTGAGGATGATGAACATCCCAGTTTTCTTCTTCCAGGACATTCAGAGGATGGCGTCCGTGTTTCAGAGGTAGTCCCCAGCTCAGCAGCATAGGAGTTTGTGCCATCATGGTCTCATCCAGCTCATTGTTTCTCATCAGTTGAGTCAGCAGGGCATTCCATGGGCAGACTTCATTTCTCATGAGTTCTTTACAGTGCCACCACAGCCACAACCAGAGCCACAGGCCATTCATGAGGAGGGAGGTCCATCACACCAGCCCAAGATTATTGTGCCGAGACATGTTGTTTCCCCACTTCAGTGTACATATCAGAGAGGTCATAGGACCTTGTTTGCAGCAGCTCGACGAGTATTTTCTCCACAGCAGGTGGAAGGGGTCTCGTCATCATCATCAGATCAGCGAGTGTTATCTCCACACCAGGTCGAAGGGGCCTCGTTGCCGACAACAACACAGGTAGCAGAGAAGGGCAAGCAGCCCATGATTGAGGCGAGATTATCAGGTGATCCGGTTATTGATCTTGACGCCGGTTCTCCTAGCACAGAGCTCAAGGATATCATCCGAGAGCAAAGCACTGAGA
>APFE031330662.1:0-43311 GCA_000404065.3 Pinus taeda | reverse complement strand
GTTTAATTCTTTGAGTTAAACTATCTTTGGCATATGTGATATAATTGACCTAGTCTATTTTTATGCCACTAATACAACAATCCATGAAATGTGCATGCAAGGTCTAAAATCAATTCTTAACTTGGCTTCCGTAGTAATGTTGCACATTTGAATGGCCTTCCCAAAAGATTTCATTGTGTTTATATAATGCTTCATGCTTCTCTAGTAAAAACTAAAGGCTAGATATGGGAAAACTTGCTTTAAACTTTACGAAATATATTAAGGTAGTTTCTATTTGAACTATCTGTCTATCTAGTTATATGTGTATGTCTTTATGAGAAGCAAGAAAACCTTTTGGCTAGGAGGTAGAGGGGAGACAGGAGAATGTCTATGATAACTTACAGTGTAGAAAATAGATATCACATGTTGTTAATGATGTCAAGAAGAGTCTACCTCTTCTGCATTTGGTAGTCCCAATAAAGGAACCATGTCATCTCTCAAAGGCTTCCAAGAAAAAAATGAGAATGGCAAGGAAGTAATTCCACTACCTCGGTTTGGTATTTTGTTTCTTCCACCTTGTAGAAATTAAATGATCAGCATCATTGTTTCATGGACTGTCAATAGGGAGCATATCAAAGAGGAAGATAAATTCTTTAATTATTCATGCAACTATTGCATGGGCACCTATAATTATCTATGATAGGAATCCATAGACTGTGCCCTTACAAGCTTAGGTGAATATGGCTCAACTTAGTTGTCAAAAGAAAAATTATTTTCTCGGCCAATGAGGTAAATTGGATTCACCTTTATGATAGCATGAATACTAGTATTATTTCAGTGATTTTTGAGGCATTTTCATTCACATCTTATGATAAATGCATGTCTTTCAACTATTTGAATCACGGTACAATCACTACAGGAAATTCACTGCTCAAATGGATTTGGTTAGCCCTCCCTAAATACGAGTGTGGGAAGATTTGCTTGGCATGAAATAGTGTTAATTAATAATTCTTACATCTAGTCTTAATCATCATAGAACATGCCAAATTGCTATTGGCATAGCGTATACAATCAAGGAAGTCCAAGCCATCAATTCTCCAAACTAATACCGAATTACACACAGTAGTAGTGCCATGCTGAAAACTAAATTATAACTGAAAATTGCCATGAACATATTAGAAGGGTCCTATTTTTCTGTCCTTCTATATACTATGTTCATATAGTAGAGATAAATATCGAAATAAATAGATTTCTAATTGCTTCTGAAGACAACAAAAATAATTTTCAGAGACCCCAATTCACCAACCTAATTAGTTCAAAGATCCAACTTCAAGTTTTTACCAAGTTGCAGACTGTTATTATGGGAATATAAACGATAAAGTATAATTAAGCAAATACTGGCACACACCCAACCATACTACTTCTGTCCCTTTTTATGTTCCTCCATAAATAATGTTGATATACTAGAGATAAAAATGAATGTCAATAGGGTATTTATTACTTCCAAAGGTGGTGAAAAAACGTTTTAATGGTTTATTGATTCGAAATGGAAATGGATACAATAAATCTATATATGGATATTCAACTCTTTTCAAAGTAAAATAGCCTCCGAGCATGACCTATGCAAATATGAAATAGCCATCAATTCTCTAAACTAGTATTGAATCGCACAAGGATTATAACAATATAAACTCTATTCAAGGAACAATGAGCAGTAGTGTTCATAAAATGCCATTTCTCACCTCAGCGCAAGCACAAAACCGAATCCTGTTTGTCTTGTACGTTTGTGCTAAAGAAGCCATAAATGCACATAAATATGCACCCTAAATAGATGTGCTAATACCTTTCCGTTCATCCAATGAAGGTCGGTTGGCCCTCAGAGTTGTTTTGAGAATGCATGAAGAGATGGTTGGTACTTTTCCACTGAATTTAGGATCATTCAACCTATTTGGATAGGAGAAAAATTAAAGAGGTATAGGAATGAGTTTTTCTATTGTTCTTTGTTGTTTACAATAATCAGGTGAGATGTGTTCTCCAAAACATAAGTAGAAGAAGGCCTGGAATTTAAACTTGTATTCTTGAAACTCTATTTTTTCTTCATATGATTAGATAATAAGCAACTATACAAAGCCAAACAACCTCTGCATTCCAATAAGAAGACTCCCCCTGTCCAAGTCTTACAAGGAAACTGCATACACTTAGAAGAGTTTATATACTCTCAAAACCTTCCAAGATCACATAATCACAATTGAGACTCAGAGCCTTTATAGTTATGAGTTAGACTAACCCATATTCCTATACTCTGTTTTCCTACACGACAAAGTGATAAATAGAGGAAATGAAGATTTTTTTAATATTTCCACCATTAATACAACCCATATGCAGTTCTAGGTAGGTAGAAACCATGTTTCTACCCCAAAATATCAACCATATGAAAAGGATGATGAAGATCATGCTTTCCTTTCTGATAATTTAAATCCTAAATACACTTTTGAGGTCAAAGAAATACAGTTCAATACACTAATCCTATTTTCACAGATACTGAAAGTAAGGGAGTTGTAGACTTTCATGGTAATACACTTGGCATCTGAACATTTCATTGTGAGTTTGAGTAGGACTAATGTAGCCCCCATGTTGCACTTTGATGTTGATCATGATCGTGTAAGAAATAAAAGGAAGTAATCATGGTTTCCTAGAGTTTGAGGTGAATATACTTTTTCAAAGCTAGGAAAGCAAAAATGTGACCATTATGATTATATGAGTGAAGAAACAATTAATTTTCTAGTTCAATCCTAGAAGATCCTATATCATGGAATCCGACAGTCCTGTTATTTTTTATGCCTACGATATGAATTTATTCCTCAAGCTAGACGAGATAGGAAAGTCTCATCCTTTTACTTTCAATACTCATCTAGAAGACAAAGTTATTGACATATGTGATGGATATTCCTTGGTAGACAAATAAAGGGTATGCTATAAACACACAACTATTGGAGCTTTAAGTCATACAAATCCATTTCCACCTATAGATAGCTCTATTGTTAACAATAACAAAGTTGGACAGCCCTAGAAGATTGATTAAACCTGTAATGAGACCCTTGATGACATATAGAACTACAGTGTTGAGAATGAAAACATTGTTAAGAAAATAATTGATTAGGAATACAAGCTTGACCAAATAAAAAATTTCTCTGTAGACCACATCAAATGCAAATATATTATCTTCTCCATGAACATGTGGACAATCATTTATGCACTAGATTTTTAAAAGGAAACGTTGACAACAAACCTCTAACAAATCCACATGAAGTCAGTGCTGAGGGTAAATTTTGGAGCCTAGAAAAGGTGCACTCACAGGGATTAATGTTGGAAATAATACTAAGAGGGAGGGTGAATCAGTATTATCAAGTCAAATATTCCTTTTCCAAAACAAATGATATACGCTACTTCAGTTAGTTAAACCCGCGTATATACGCAACTATGCAGAAGGAAAAATGCGTATACAAAGCAAAGTTTTAATTTACTTTATCTTTCTGATGATCATTGTTAATCTATGTTGCCAAATCAAATAACCAGTAACCAGAGACAGTAAAATAGAACAGAAAGACAATCACACACAAGAACACAAGATATAAGGTGGAAACCCAATGTGGGTGAAAACCACCTGCTGCAATTCGTCTCTATCTTATTTTTAAATTAGAAAATTCTTTTACAATGTACTGGTGCAGTCCTTTACCAGTACACAGGTTGCAACCTGCAGAGAGCTACAACCCTCTCTCATTCTCCAGCTTCTCCTCGAAGGGAGCTACAACCCCCGTTAGCTCTTGCACTAGCCAAGATACTAGTACATAGGTGCTGGTCTACAGAAGGCTACAACCTTCTCTTTCTTCCAAGGACCGCGTTTCATAAATTTTTAGACTGGATCCATAAACATCAATCAATTATCAAGAATCAACCAATCTCCTTTCCACCAAATAGATCTAAATCAAGTAGATACTTCTCTAACAGCTGTACCCAAAACACAGTACCATAAACCACACACCAAACACTGAACCCATAACACAACAACAATAAATAGAAGCAGCTAGATCACAACTTAAAGTATATACGCTATTTCGATAACCTGCAACATGCGTTCATACACTTCTATGTTTGGAACAACCTGCGTATATGTTGTTTTCATTCACTGAACCAGTGTGTATACACGGATTCGCTTCACTGAACCTGCATATAGATCTATAAAGGATAATTCGCTCTTTTAGATATTCAAAAACACTAATTAACCCAGATTATCAGTGTTATAGATCAAGCAAGCACCACATATAACAGACCAAAATCATACAAAGATATTATCATTCAAGCTTAAATATTATGACCCATCAATAGAACTTATCCTTCTTCTTTGCGCTAAGGTTCCTCTTTTATTCAGATCCAGATCTGCAGCATAACCTAATTAGCAGCATTCATATCTACCACTTTTTCAGATATTCAATGATAATTCATATGATCATTTGCCACATGATCTCCTTCCTCTTTTATAGTCTTAGGCCTTCCTCAATACCATGGTCCAAAACCATAATAAACAATTACCATGGACCCAATACTAGGGATCAACACATCTGACGAGATGCCGTGGTCCATAACCATAGGTTCAAATCCAAGGATTAACTACCATGGTCCAAACGCAAGTTCCCCAACATACACGCACCTTTGATATGTCTAACCCGCGTGTATACGCGTCTTACTCTAGATGAACCTGTGTATATGCATTTTCTTTCATTCTCAAAGCCTGAACTGAGATCTGCCACTAGAGTAGGTTGCCATCAAGCACAATTCCTGTGCCATAGTACCAAACCATAATCATAATGCCAACAATCTCCCCCTTTGGACTTTATGGAAACACCAAGATTCCTCTTTCTTTCTCCCCCTTTGTCATCAAGGGCAAAGGGTTGTGCTCCCCCTGATTACATGCTGAAATCTCTGTTCTGCTGTGCTGGCCATGCACCCCACGACTATAGGCAAAAACTGCAAAAGATGTTCTTCAAGAAGAACCATAACATATACATCATAAAAGACCTTGCTATCACCAAAAGATTTAATACATACATCCTGCACCCAACCATGTGGGGATACATCAAAAAATTAAATATGATAACCAAGTACATTACATATTCATCCCAGGCATAGTGGGGAAACCAAAACAGGCCGTTACATGACCTTGACACCATAAAAGAGATACATGACATATAAACAAAAAATGTAGAGCGAGACTTATGAAAGTCACCAAGCAGTAGCATCTGTCAATCACCATTCAGATCAGCAACCATGATTTGCTTCTGTTCTCCCTCTGCACTTGTTCCACCAACAACAACTGTGAACAAGAACCACAAGCTTCTAAGACATTGCCAACAAATGCATCATTAGAAGTTTATCTGCTCCCCCTGAACCAGTGTCGGATGGTCTCTTTCAGACCCATATCAGACAACTTCCAACCAGAGCCTGTCCCTTCAGATATCCATCAAACCTCCATATACGCGACTTTATCTGAATCAACCAGGGTACGTACGCGGATCCTCCTCAGGAAACTCGCGTACACTCCTTTCTCTCTGAAACAGACAAGTTTAACAGCAAGATGATGCATCAACTACTCCCAGCTTCTGTCTGAGATATTCAAAAGTTTCCCTGGGCAGTGGTTTGGTGAGAATATCAGCAACTTGTTCCTTAGAAGGAACATACTCCAACTTGACCTTTTGTTCAAGCACTTGTTCCCGGAGAAAATGATACTTGATTGGTATGTGCTTGGTTTTTGAATGCATGACAGGATTCTTTGAGATGTTGATTTCACTTGTGTTATCGCATAAGATAGAGATAGGTGGTGTACAAGTGATTTGAAAATCCTGCAAGGTCTGCATCATCCAAAGGAGTTGAGTGCAGCAAGATGTAGTTGCCACATATTCTGCTTCAGCTGTAGATAAGGCAATCGAACTCTGTTTCTTTCTGAACCAAGATACTAATCTGGAACCCATAAAGAATGCACCACCACTTGTGCTCTTCCTGTCATTCACGCTTCCGGCCCAATCTGCATCTGTATAAGCATGAAGTGTGAGATCTGTATCTCTAGGATACCATAAGCCATAATTTTGTGTCCCTTGAAGATATTCGAAAATTCTCTTTACTGCCTGAAGATGAGTCTCCTTTGGATTTGCCTGAAATCTACCAACTATTCCTACTGCATGCATGATGTCCGGTCGGGTACCTGTCAAATAAAGTAGACTTCCGATCATAGATTTTTAGGTTGGTTGATGTACTGCTACAGATTCATCATTTGCACTGAGGCTACATCCTGCGACCATGGGTGTACATACTGGTTTTGCATCTTCCATGCCATATTTCTTCAAGATCTGTTTGAGATACTTGGTTTGAGATAAAAAGATTCCTTCTCCCTTTTGTTGGATTTGCAAACCAAGGAAATATGTCAGTTCTCCCAACAAGGACATTTCAAATTCTTTATGCATGACCAAGGCAAAGCTTTGACTCATCTCTTCTTCATTGCTGCCAAAAATAATGTCATCTACATACACAACAAGTATTAGCAATTTGTCATTTTCAACTTTTATATAAAGATTGCTATCTGCTGATCCTTTTGAAAAACCTTGTTGATGAAGATATTTGTCCAAACGATAGTACCAAGCCCTTGGAGCTTGTTTGAGACCATAGAGAGCCTTTTTTAGTCTGCATACAAGATTTGGATCATTCCCAAGGATGAAACCATCTGGTTGCTCAATGTACACTTCTTCTTCTAAGTCCCCATTCAGAAAGGCTGATTTCACGTCCATTTGAAAAACTTTGTATTTTCGAAAGCTTGAGAGAGCAAGGAACATTCAGATGGCTTCAAGTCTAGCAACAGGAGCAAAAGTTTCTTCAAAATCTATTCCTTCTTGTTGAGCATACCCTTTGCAAACAAGTCTAGCCTTGTTTCTAATGACTTCCCCATTTTCATTCAATTTGTTCTTAAAGATCCATTTTTTTCCTATGATATTCTTATCTTTTGGTCTAGGAACCAACTCCCAAGTGTTGTTCTTTTCGATTTGTTCAAGTTCTTCATCCATTGCCTTGACCCAACATTCATCTTTACAAGCTTCTTTTACATTTTGTGGTTCAGTGGAGGAGAGTAATGCCAAATAGATTGAAGCTTCTGCAATTGTTCTTCTTGTTTGTATGCCAACCTCCTTTTGCCCCAAAATTTGTGATTCAGGATGATTCTTATGAACATACGTAGAAGGATTCTTTTCTTCTATCTTATTTGTTCCTCTGGCTCCTCATGGGTCTCTTCTTCATCATCAGTCTCATTTGGAGAGTAGTCTTCATCTTCATCAATATCTTCATGATTTACTTGCCTAGGGATGTATCCTTTTTCATCAACCATCACATCAATGTTGTCAACAATTCTTCCAAGTCTTTTATTATAACAATTATATGCTTTGCTGCAGAGAGAATAACCAAGGAGAATGCCTTCATCAGCTCTAGGTTCAAGTTTGCCAAGCTGTTCATCAGTATTCTTAATATAGCATTTGCTCCCAAAAATCTTGAAATGCTTTACCGAAGGAGTCTCACCATACCAGAGCTCATGCGGAGTTTGAGTTCTGTTCAATCAGACATGTGTTTTGTTGAGAATAACAACCGCAGCATATGCAGCTTCACCCGAGAAGGTTGCAGGTGTTCTAGACTCATCAAGCATAGCACAAGCCATTTGTTGGACTGTTCTGTTCATCCTTTCCACCACTCCATTTTGCTAAGGATTCCTAGCTGTAGAGAATTCCCTTCTTATTCCATGTTCTTCATAGAAATCGAAAAATTCATTTGAGGTAAACTCCCCACCTCTGTCTGACCTGAGGCACTTAATTTTGTAATCTCATTCATTTTCAGCCAGGGCTTTGAAGGATTGGAATTTTTCGAATGCTTCGTCCTTATGCTTCATAAGTCCTAACCAAACCATCCTGCAAAAGTCGTCAATGAATAATATAAAGTATTATTCTCCTCGAAGTGACCTTGTCCTAAATGGACATCATACATCTGTATGGACTAGCTCAAGAGGCTTGCTGGCTGATCCTTCCTTCTCAAGGAAATTAGTTCTGGTTTGCTTACCTAACTGACATGATTTGCATATGGTGTTATCTGGAATTTTCATGTCTGGAAGACCACGAACTACCTGGTATTTGCATGCTTTCCTTATTTGTGAAAAGCTTAGATGTCCCAACGTCCGATGCCATAACCAGTGTTCATCATTCTTGCTCAAATAACATTGTTGTTCTCCTTCTTCAAATATGTATAGATTATTTGGATTTCTTCTGCCTTTGATTACTGTTCTTCTTGTATCAAGATCATGAACACTACACCCATCTAATCGAAATATTACGTCGGTTCCATTATGACACATCTGACTGACACTCAATAGATTATGCTTCAAGCCATCAACATACAAAACATTTCCAGCTTTGACCTTTTCTTTCAACTGAGCAGTGCGTTTTCCTTTTATGGCTGCAGGGGTATCATTTCCAAAAGAAAATTTCTTTCCCTTTTCTAAAGCAGTATATGATTTTAGTTTTTCTTTATCACCTATCATATGCTTCGAACATCCACTGTCGATGTACCATTGATTTTCCTGTCCTTCTACATATAAAGCTATCCCACATCTCTCTAGTTGCGGTTCCTTCATTCTCCATGTTTTGGCACTTGAGGTTTGTTCCTTCTGAGTTGTCTTCCAAAACTTGCTCCTGCATTCAGAATCTTCTTGACCAAAATTATTACAAATAGAGCATTCAATTTCACTATCAAGGGTGGAAAAGTTTTTATAGGTCCTCTTCACGATTGCAGGCATACTTCTTTGTTTTTGAGCTTCTCTAGTCATGATTGTTTTATAGGCAACACATTGAACTGCTTTGTGACCAAAATTATGGCAAGAGAAACATTTGCCATTGAAGAAATTCCTGCGACTATCCTCCAACCAATTATAGTTTCTACTGAAATCCATTCTTGAAGAAAATTGGGAAGATTTTACCTGTGGATGGTTGTAGCTTCTGTTTGTCCTTGAGGTAGCATGCCCCCGATTTTCTTAATAGCCTTTGTTTGTTCTTGAGGAAGACTGTCCCTGATTTACCTCATGATTTCTATTAGGCCTTTGCTCACTCCTTCTTGCTGCATCAAGATAACTTTTGGAGGTGGAAGCTTGAGATGCTTCTCCATTATACCCCAGACCTGTCTTCATTAGAGGGGAACACTGCACATTGATAATCTCATCCAGAGTTTCAGATCCTTTAACAAATTTAAGATTGAGGGCCTTTGTTTTCTCAATTTATTTTCTAAGGCCAACAATTTCACATTCTAACTTCTCAAGAGATTTTTCCTTTTCATCAAGTTGAAATTGTAGAGTATCAATGATCATATTCTTTTCTTCTAAACATGTTTTGAGTGTAGACATCTCTTCATAAAAGCCATCCACATCTATAGCATCCATGTAATCATCATCTTCGAAGGCCACTAGGAGTTTATAGTGATTACCTCGTTCATCTTCATCCCTATTTGATAGTCCATCACTATCTTCATGAGTGTAATAGTTTTTCTTATTTGCATTTTGCTTCTTGTTCCATCCAACAGGTTCCTTCCCCTTGTCAATCTTATCCTTGTCAAGACATTTGGCAGCATAGTGAGCTACTCTTCCACAAGCGAAACATTTGAAATGTAACTTACCTCTGAATCTTCCAGCACCCCGTTGAAGATTTTTGACAAAATTTGATTCTTCTTCTTCTTCTGACACGTGTCCTGACTCATAGTACTCTCCTTTGCCTGAAGTCTTGAAGGCAGCTACTCCCTTGTCTGATGGACCTCATTTCCTCATTTCATAAGCAGTTAGAATTCCATGCAGCTGTGACATTTTAAGATTTTGTAGATTCTCCTTTTCTTCTATTCCAAAAACTTTAGATTCAAATCTAGAGGGCAAAGATCTTAGAACTTTTTCAACCACAACAACGTCTTTTATTTCTTCACCCAAATTTTTCATACAATTAACAATCTCATCTACACGAAGAAAATAATTAGCCACACTTTCATCATTATACATCCTAAGATTTTCATACTGAATCCTGAGGGTTTGAAGTTTTGCTCGTTTTACCTGGTCATCTCCTTCATAGCTCAGAAGAATCTTGTCCCATATCTCTTTTGCGGATTTAAACTGCATTACCTTGTCAAATTCTGATTGAGATAGGCATCCTAATAGAGTATTGACCACCTTTGCATTTGTTTCATATTTCTTCTTCTCAGCCGGATCTGTAGGAGTTGCTGATGGAAAAGTATACCCTGTATCTATGATATCCTAGACTTCTATACCAAGAGATTGAAGATAGGCAGTAACTCTTACCTTCCAATATACGAAGTTTGCCCATCAAAAATCGGTGGCCTGATTGATGCTTCCCTCTCGTAGTTGCTCATGATGAAAGATATTCCTTCAAGTGATCAAGCTTCTTCTGAAGGACCTGCTCTGATACCAATTGTTGGAAATAATATTGAGAGGGGGGGTGAATCAGTAGTATCAAGTCAAATATTCCTTTTCCAAAACAAATGATATACGCTACTTCAGTTAGTTAAACCCGTGTATATACGCAACTATGCAGAAGGAAGACTACGTATACAAAGAAAACATTTAATTTACTTTATCTTTCTGATGATGATTGTTAATCTGTGTTGCAGAATCAAATAACCAGTAACTAGAGACAGTAAAACAAAACAGAAAGATAATCACGCACAAGAACACAAGATATAAGGTGGAAACCCAATGTGGGTGAAAACCACCTGCTGCAATTTGTCTCTATCTTCTTTTTAAATTAGAAACTTCTTTTACAATGTAATGGTGCAGTCCTTTACCACTACGCAGGCAGCAACCTGCAGAGAGCTACAACCCTCTCTCGTTCTCCAACTTCTCCTGGAAGGGAGCTACAACCCCCGTTAGCTCTTGCACTAGCCAAGATACTAGTACGTAGGTGCTGGTCTACAGAAGGCTACAACCTTCTCTTTCTTCCAGGGACCACGTTTCATAAATTTTCAGACTGGATCCATAAACATCAATCAATTATAAAGAATCAACCAATCTCCTTTCCACCAATTAGATCTGAATCAAGTAGATACTTCTCTGACAGTTGTACCCAAAACACAGTACCTGAAACCACACACCAAACACTGAACCCAGAACACAGCAGCAATAAACAGAAGCAGCTAGATCACAACTTAAAGTATATACGCTATTTCAATAACCTGCAACATGCGTTCATACGCTTCTGTGTTTGGAACAACTTGCGTATACGTTGTTCTCATTCACTGAACCAGCGTGTATATGCGGCTTCGCTTCACTGAACCTGCGTACAGATCTATAAAGGATAATTCGCTCTTTCAGATATTCAAAAACACTAATTAACCAAGATTATCAGTGTTATAAATCAAGAAAGTGCCACATATAATAAACCAAAATCATATAAAGATACTATCATTCAAGCTTAAAGATTATGACCCATCAATAGAACTTATCCTTCTTCTTTGCGCTAAGGTTCCTCTTTTATTCAGATCCAGATCTGCACCATAACCCAATTACTGACATTCAGATCTACCACTTTTTCAGATATTCAATGATAATTCAGATGATCATTTGCCACATGATCTCCTTCCTCTTTTATAGTCTTAGTCCTTCCTCAATACCGTGGTCCAAAACCATAATAAACCAATACCATGTACCCAATACTAGGGATCAACACATTTGACGAGATGCCATGGTCCAAAACCATAGGTTCAAATCCCAAGGATTAACTACCATGGTCCAAAAGCAAGTTCCCCAACATATATGTTCTTTTGATACGTCTAACCCGCTGATATACGTGTCTTACTCTAGATGAACCTGCGTATATGCCTTTTCTTTCATTCTCAAAGCCTGAACTGAGATCTGCCACTAGAGTACGTTGCCATCAAGTATAATACCTATGCCATAGTACCAAACCAGAATCATAATGACAACAATTAAATCACAGTGAAGAGAGGCTCTTCCACTGTCCTGAAATAAGGTTCTTCATCACAGCAAGGAGACTTACATATGATATCAAGGGAAGCTTCAAAAGAGCCCTAGTTGTAGTCTTTTATTATCAACTAAGACGCAATCAAGGGGAGCCTAAATGAACCCCTAACGCATAATAAGAAAGAAACTCAACACACAGTCCTAAAGGATGTGTTTTAGGTGTTGTTCAAGTAAGGAGACCTAGGTGTTTTGAGTTAAATTATCTTTGACATATATGATATAACTGACCTAGTCTATTTTTATGTCACTACTACAACAATCCATGAAATGTGCATGCAAGATCTAAAATCAATGCTTAACTTCGATTCCATAGCAATGTTCCACATTTGAGTGGACTTCCCAAAGCATTACATTGTGTTTATATAATGCTTCATACATCTCTAGTAAAAACTAAAGGCTAGATATGGGAAAACTCACTTTAAGCCTTACATAATACATTACGATAGTTTCTGTTCGAACTATTTGTCTATCTAGTTATATGTGTATGTCTCTTTATGAGAAGCAAGAAAACCTTTTGGTGAGGAGGTAGAGGGTAGATAGGAGAATGTCTATGATAACTTAGAGTCTAGAAAATAGATAGTACATGTTGTTAATGATGTCAAGAAGAATCTACCTCTTCTGCATTCGGTAGTCTCAATAAAGGAACCATGTCATCTCTCAAAGGCGTCCAAGAAAAAAATGAGAATGGTAAGAGAGTAATTCCACTACCTGCGTTTGGTATGTTGTTTCTTCCACCTTGCAATAATTAAATGATCAGCATCATTGTTTCATGGACTATCAATAGGGATCAGATCAAAGAGGAATAGGAATTCTTTAACTATTCATGCAACTACTGCATGGGCACCTAGAATTAGCTATGATAGGAATCCATAGACTATGCCCTTACAAGTTTGGGTGAAAATGGCTCAACTTAGTTGTCAGAAGAACAATTATTTTCTCGGACAATGAGGTAAATTGCATTCACCTTTATGATAGCATGAATACTAGTATTATTTCAGTGGTTTCTAAGGAATTTCCATTCACATCTTATGATAAATAAATGTCTTTCAACTATTTGAATCACAGTAAAATCACTACCCTGACTACTTTAAAGGAAATTCATTACTCAAATGGATTTGGTTAGCACTCCCTAAATACGATTGTGGGAAGATTTCATAGTTCAATCCTAAAAGATCCTATATCATGGAATCCGACAGTCCTACTATTTTTTATGCCTCTGATTTGAATTTATTCCTCAAGCCAGATGGGATAAGGAAGTCTTATTCTTTTACTATCAATACTCATTTGGAAGACAAAGTTATTGACATATGTGATGGATATTCCTTGGTAGACAAACAAAGGGTATGTTATAAACACACAATTATTGAAGCTGTCCAGCTTTGTTATTGTCAGCAATAGAGTTATCTATATGTGGAAATGGAAAACGATGTCAAGAAAATCATTGATGAAAAATACAGGCTTGACCAAATAAAAAAATTCTCTCCGAACCACATCAAATGCAAATATGTTCTCTTCTCCACGAACATGTGATAAATCATTCATGCACTAGATTTTTAAAAGGAAATGTAGATAACAAACCTCTAACAAATCCACATGAAGTCAATGTCGAGGGACAACTTTGGGGCCTGAAAAAGGTGCAATCACAGTGATTAAATCACAGTGAAGAGAGGCTCCTTCATTGTCCCAAAATAAGGTTCTTCATCACAGCAAGGAGGCTTCCATACACTATCAAAGGAAGCTCCAAAAGACCCCTAGTTGCAGTCTTCTATTCATAGCTAAGACACAATCAAAGGGAGCCTAAATGAACCCCTAATCCACAATAAGAAATAGACTCAACACACAGTCCTAAACAATGTGTTTTAGGTGTTGTTCAAGTAAGGAGACCTAGGTGTTTTGAGTTAAACTATCTTTGACATATATGATATAACTGACCTAGTCTACTTTTATGTCACTACTACGACAATCCAGGAAATGTGCATGCAAGATCTAAAATCAATGCTTAACTTGGCTTACATTGTGTTTATATAATGCTTCATGCATCCATAGTAAAAAATAAAGGCTAGATATGGGAAAACTCACTTTAAACTTTACAAAATACATTAAGGTAGCTTCTGTTCGAACTATCTGTTTATCTAGTTATATGTGTATGTCTCTTTATGAAAAGAAAGAAAACATTTTGGCCACGAGGTAGAAGGGAGAAAGGAGAATGTCTATGAGAACTTACAGTCTAGAAAATAGATAGCACATGTTGTTAATGATGTCAAGAAGAGTCCACCTCTTCCGCATTCAATAGTTTCAATAAAGGAACCATGTCATCTGTCAAAGGCCTCCAAGAAAAAAATGAGAATGGAAAGGAAGTAATTCCACTACCCGGGTTTGGTATTTTGATTGTTCCTCCTTGCAATAATTAAATGATCAGCATTGTTGTTTCATGAACTACCAATAGGGAACAGATCAAAGAAAAAGAGGAATTCTTTAGCTATTCATGCAACTACGTCATCAGCATCTAGAATTAGCTATGACAGGTATCCGTAGACTGTGCCCTTATAAGCTTGGGTGAAGATGGGTCAACTTAGTTGTCAAAAGACAATTATTTTCTTGGCCAATGAGGTAAATTGGATTCACCTTTATGATATCATGAATACTAGTATTATTTCAGTGATTTATGAGGCATTTCCAATCACATATTATGATAAATAAATGTCTTTCAACTATTTGAATCACGCTACAATCACTAGCTTGACTGCTTTAAAGGAAATTCACTACTCAAATGGATTTGATTAGCACTCCCTAAATATGGTTTTTGGATGATTTGCTAGTTCAATCCTAATTGATTTTATATTTCAATCCCAAAAGATCCTATATCATGGAATCTGATAGTCCTGCTATTTTTTATGCCTACGATCTGAATTTATTTCTCAAGCCAGATGGGATAAGGAAGTCTCATCCTTTTACCATCAATACTCATCTAGAAGACAAAGTTATTGACATATGTGATGGATATTCCTTGGTAGACAAACAAAGGGTACATTATAAACACACAATTATTGAAGATTTAAGTCATACAAATCCATTTCCACCTATAAATAGCTCTATTGTTGATAATAACAATGTTGGACAGCCCCAGAAGATTGACTACACCTATAATGAAACCCTCAATGACATATACAACTACAGTGTTGAGAATGAAAATGATGTCAAGAAAATCATTGATGAAGAATACAGGTTTGACCAAATAAAAAATTTCTTTCTGGACCACATCAAATGCAAATATGTTCTCTTCTCCATGAACATGTGGGCAATCATTCATGCACTAGATTTTTAAAAGAAAATGTAGACAACAAACCTCTAACAAATCCACATGAAGTCAATGCTGAGGGAGAATTTTGCGGCCTAGAAAAGGTACACTCACAGGGATTAAATCACAGTGAAGAGAGGCTCCTTTGCTATTTGAAAAGAAGGTTCTTTATCATATTAAGGAGGCTTCCATACATTATCAAAGGAAGCTCCAAAAGATCCCTATTTGCAGTCTTCTATTCACAGCTAAGATGCAACCAAAGGGAGCCTAAATGAACCCCTAATCCACAATAATAAAGAGGCTCAACACACAATCCTAAAGGATTTGTTTTAGGTGTTGTTCAAGTAAGGAGACCTAGCACATCTTAGTATTTCAGTGGCAATATGGTGATGACAACATTGTGATTGAAACTATCCTTGAGGACTATTTATAAGGTTGGTAACCTACAATCGTATTATATTAATGAAATATGTCCTAGACCAAAGTTCAAATCAGTACACTCAAATTCAGTCAAGTCCTTGTACGACCTCTACTACTGTATTGATATTATTTGTTGACTAAGGATCAGAGGCCAGACTTGCTACTAGGCTAGACCACAAGCCATAGCTAGTAACAAAGGTATTGACTTGAAAGTGTGATAATGGTGGAGCTGCACCTCGAAGCCATGGATTCGTAACTGTGTGAAGGAAGAGGATTGAATGTTGACGCCATATCTCATAAAGAAATTATAGCTAGTGCAGCAAGAAATTATCAGTGTTTTTGGCAGTTGTATTGGATCAAGGGTTAAACATGTTCAACTCAGTTTGATGAGAATCCTATTGGTGCCATATGGATGAACTTACATTGATGTCAGAGTGTCAGCAACGAAATTTGTAAATATCTTAACACAAAGAAACAAGCAATAAAATTCCATTAAAATGCATTTAAATTTACATATGACCAAAAGCAAAGGAAATAACTAAGCTAGAACCTGATCCAAGAAAATGAAACATATTACAATCCTATGCTTAGCAGATCTTACAAGGAAATGGGTTGGATATGTGTTTAAAGTTTGTACAATCAAAAGGATATAATCTAAAGGTAGTCCCAACAATCGGAACATGCAACAGGATATGATAATAATTTATTCAAAGAGAAATTTTTTAATAAAACAAATAGAAATCCTAAACACATACCTATTTTAGGCAAAAACTATGGAAGATCAGCCTCATAGGAAAAAATGGTAGTAAATGGAGAGCTTATAAAACTGTCTTGGTCGTCCGAAAGGGTTATTGACAAATGCGCCTCACTTTTTGATGCTGCAAGATACTCCCCGATCAAATTGGAGATAATGTGTGCATCCACTCCCCAAAGCACGTGGATCATGTGGATCACTAATTATCTCTCTATTCAAAATTTTCCCAAATCATTGAATAACGGATTATCATGTGTTTCGTGTGAATTTGGGCAATCTTAGAGGTTAGGTTTCAAACTGCTACAGGTGTCATTATTTTTCTACAAGAAACAGTCTAATGTGAAGGTGAATATGCTAAATGTGATATTGGATGGCAATGATGCTAATGAGAAGTTGGAAAATTGGAAAGTGCACAAATCCAATTCATTAAAACAACTTGTGGTAGGGTTAATCTACCAAAATGCAAGGTTGTAGTGTTTCTTGTAGTTGCAAAATAGAGTAGAGTGTAAGTAACAATGAATAACACGTAATGAACAAAAATTTAAAAATAGTAATGGAAATGAACTAAATTCAAAGTAAAAATTATATATAACTAATGTAAGAGTGCTACAACTATCATCAACAAATGTTAACATAAGCTGTAAGAAAAAATTGCTCATAAACAAATGTGTGAACATAAATGATAGAAGAGGGATATTTACCACCTAGGTCAATGGGCCAAGTTAACACAAGGAAACTTAGAAACCTTACAAGAAAGCTAAACTAAGAGCTGAAATCAAATATCACTTAGATTAACGAACATGTTGTTTGTAACTTTTTACATGACAAAGTTACAAAAAATGCTTGGAATCTAAACCTCTTATATTATTCATATGTTTTCCTATGATTTTCTTCTAACCCTATTATGCTACTCCAGCCTATTGTTTGTACAAGTGGATAGGAGGAAAACTCCTTGAGTGGAGGAGTGCTTTCCCTCCAAAAAGCAGTAAAAACCTAGATCTTGTTTCCTGGATCACCACACAGTAGTAGCAAGGAGGATTTACTATTAATAGGAAGTCGCTTTGGGTTTATTACTGAACCAACCAAAACCACTTATACACCTTGGGATGATATTGGTGTTTCTCCTTAGTTGATGTCCAAGGCCCCAAACAAAGCCATCTTTGTGGGGAAAAATTATGCTCACATTAAAATCCATAGAACATCTATATACCTATGGCTTATAATGATGGAAAATAGTGCTCCCCATCACCTAATTGTGCAAAAGGCCCCAACTAACCTACATGACATGTCAAACTTGTCCTCGATATTAGCATATCATTCTACATTATCCATTACCTCCTCAAGATAGGCAGTTCAACTACTCTCACTCCATGGTTGGGGACTATAGTCCATCAAGTCTAGGTCAAATTTTGAGCTAACTGTATTGAGGACACCTCAAGGTCAACCAACACTAATGCAATGTATTAGTTGTTGGTACATCGACCTATCAAAATGTCAAACATGTCCTCGATATTAGCACATCATCCTACATTATCGATAATTCAAGTCATGGAGATAGAGGGTTCAAGGACTTTCACTCCATGGTTGGGGACTATAGTCCATCGAGAAGTCAAATTTCAGGCTAACTGTATAAAGGATACCTTGACAATGTCAACCTACACTAATGAAATGTATTAGTTTTTGGTACATCAACCTATCAAAATGTCACAATATTGGGTAGTAGACATTAGTAAGTAGGACACTAGCCACCAACAAGAAACCTTGATGTTGGCGATGAGCGCCACTAGGCCAACCATTCAGCTTAGAGGCACTCAGAGGTGGTTTTGTACCATGTGCATAGTCTGTATTATTACTAAACAAACCAAAACCACTCGTAGGCCTTGGGATATGGTGTTTTGCCTTAGAAGATGTCCAAGGCCCTAAACATAGCCATCCTTGTCCGAGGGAAAAATTATCCTCACATTAACACCCATACAACATCTATATACCTATGGTTTATAATGATGGCAAATAGTGCTCCCGATCACCTAATTGTGAAAAAATCCCCAAATAACCCAGATGCCATGTTAAACTTGTCCTTGATATTAGAATATCATCCTACATTATCCATTAGCTCATGAAGATAGAGGGTTCAAGGACTCTCACTCAATGGTTGGGGACTATAGTCCATCAAGAGGTCAAATTTCGGGCTAACTGTATTAAGGATGCCTCAAGGTCAACCAACACTAATGCAATGTATTAGTTGTTGGTACATCAACCTATCAAAATGTCACAATATTGGATAGTAGAAATTAGTAAGTAGGACACCAGCCACCAACAAGAAGCCTTGATGTTCCTGATGAGCACCACTACCCGAACCATTCACCTGAGAGGCACTGGGAGGTGGTTTCGTACCATGTGCATAGTCTGTATTTTTATTGAACCAACCAAAACCGCTCGTATTCCCTAGGATGATAATGGTGTTTCTCCTTAAATGATGTCCAAGGCCCCAAACAAAGCCATCCTTTTCCAGGGCATAATTATACTCACATTAACACCCATACAACATCTATATACCTATGGTTTATAATTATGGTAAATAGTGCTCCCCATCACCTAATTGTGCAAAAATCCCCAACTAACCTAGATGCCATGTCAAAATTGTCCTTGATATTAGCATATCATCCTATATTATCCATTAGCTCATGGAGATATAGGGTTCAAGGACTCTCACTCAATGGTTGGGGACTATAGTCCATCAAGATGTCAAATTTCGGGCTAATTGTATTAAGGACGCCTCAAGGTCAACCATCACTAATGCAATGTATTAGTTGTTGGTACATCAACCTATCAAAACATCATAATATTGGGTAGTAGACATTAGTAAGTAGGACACTAGCCACCAACAAGAAACCTTTATGTTCATGATGAGCACCACTAGGCCAACCATTCACCTTAGAGGCACTGGGAGGTGGTTTCGTACCATGTGCATAGTCTGCATTTTTACTGAACCAACCAAAACCACTCGTATGCCCTAGGATGAAAATGGTGTTTCTCATTAGGTGATTTCCAAGGCCCCAAACAAAGCCATCCTTATGGGGACAAATATTTCTCAATTTAACACCCATACAACATCTATATACCTATGGATTATAATGATGGCAAATAGTGCTCCCCATCACTTAATTGTGTAAAAATCCCCAACTAACATAGATGCCATGTCAAACTTGTCATTGATATTAGCATATCATCCTACATTATCCATTAGCTCATCGAGATAGACGGATCAAGGACTCTCACTCCATGGTTGGGGACTATAGTCCATCAAGTCTAGGTCAAATTTCAAGCTAATTGTACCAAGGACACCTCAAGGTAAACCAACACTAATGCAATGTATTAGTTGTTGGTACATCGACCTATCAAAATTTCACAATATCGGGTAGTATACATTAGTAAGTAGGACACTAGCCACCAACAAGAACCCTCGATGTTGGCAATGAGCACCACTAGGCCAAGCTTTCACCTTAGAGGCACTAGGAGGTGGTTTTGTACCATGTGCATAGTCTGTATTATTACTGAGCCCACCGAAACCACTCATACGCCATGGGATGATAATGGTGTTTCTCCTTAGATGAAGTCCAAGGCCCCAAACAAAGACATCCTTGTGTGGCAAAATTATCCTCACATTAACACCCATACAACATCCATATACCTATGGTTTGTAATGATGGCAAATAGTGCTCCCCATCACCTAATTGTGCAAAAAGCACCAACTAACCTAGATGCCATGTCAAACTTGTCCTCGATATTAGCATATTATCCTACATTATCCATTAGCTCATCGAGAAAGAGGGCTCAAGGACTCTCACTCCGTGGTTGGGGACTATAGTTCGTCAATTCTAAGTCAAATTTTGGGCTAACTGTATCAAGGACGCCTCAAGGTCAACCAACACTAATGTAATGTATTAGTTGTTGGTACATCAACCTATCAAAAATCACAATATTGGGTAGTATACATTAGTAAGTAGGACACGTGCCACCAAAAAGAAACCTTGATGTTGGCGATGAGCACCACTAGGCCAACAATTAACCTGAGAGGCACTTGGAGGTGGTTTTGTATCATGCGCATTGTCTGTATTATTACTAAACCAACCAAAACCACTCGTACACCTTTGGATGATAATGTTGTTTCTCCTTAGATGATTTCCAAGGCTCCAAACAAAGCCATCCTTTTCTAGGGGAAAAATTATCCTCAAATTAACACCTGTACAACATCTATATACCTATGGTTTATAATGATGGAAAATAGTGCTCCCTATTACCTAACTATGCAGAAACACCCAACTAACCTAAATGCCATGTCAAACTTGTCCTCAATATTAGCATCTCATCCTACATTATCCATTAGCTCATCGCGATAGAGGGATCAAGGACTCTCACTCCATGGTTGGGGACTATAGTCCATCATGTCTAGGTTAAATTTCAAGCTAACTGTATCAAGGACACCTCAAGGTCAACCAACACTAATGCAATGTATTAGTTGCTGGTACATTGACCTATCAAAATGTCACAATATTGGGTAGTAGACATTAGTAAGTAGGACACTAGCCACCAACAAGAAACCCTGATGTTGGTGATGAGCACCAGTAGGACAACCATTCACCTTAGAGGCACTCGGAGGTGGTTTTGTACCATGTGCATAGTATATATCATTATTGAACCAACCAAAACCACTCATACGCCCTGGGATGATAATGGTGTTTCTACTTGGATGATGTCCAAGGCCCCAAACAAAGCCATCCTTGTGGGGCAAGATTATCCTCACATTAACACCCATACAACATCTATATACCTATGGTTTATAATGACGGCTAATAGTGCTCCCCATCACCTAATTGTGCAAAAATCCCCAACTAATCTACATGCCATGTCAAACTTGTCCTCGATATTAGCATATTGACTAGATTTATTATTTCTTTGTGACTCAAGTTGAAAAGTGGAAATATGAAATATTTAATAAATGAGAGAAAGTATTATTTCAGGGGTGTTACCAAGCGTATTGCTTGAGGTTTTATATGAGACAAGTATATATTGCTACAAAAAATAGAGATAGGGAATAATTCTTAAATTCTTAAATTCCTTATTTGAAATAAAGAAAAAACTCTACTTTCATATTTGTTAATAATTACTAAATTCTTTATTTGAACTAGTTCCTTATTTGAAATAAGGAAAAATCTATAATTTTTTTTTTTTTATTAATTTTCTAAATTCCCTTATTTGATATTAATAAAAAAATAAAAAATTATATTTTGTATGCATTCAAATGGAACTTTACTTACAATTCCATTCCAAATACCAACATGCATCTACCTGCACTATTTTGTGAGTAAATATAGTCTCTTGAAGTAACTGAAAATAGTTAGTAAGAATAAAGTTTCTCATAGTAAAATAAGTGTTGACCCCTCCACATCATCTGATCTCATCTCATCACTCAGATAAATAGAGTAGTTCTGATCCTAGGATTAATCCCACCACAACTAACCTATTAAACTTACTTCCATGCAAGATTTTGTCTGATTTTCAGAAGAACAACTCTTCAAACTTACAAGTAGGGTTCAGATCTTCCTCTTTTGGAAGTGAGAGTTCATGTAAAATATAGGTACTTCTCATTGTATTCACTTTTATAAATATAGAACATTTAATATAGCAGATTGTACAATGAATGGCATTTTACACACGTGATGTCTTAATTTTGGTTGATAAATGCCTTGTTTGTGGTATATATATCATCAATTTATGTAGTACATTTGATAGTTTCATTGAAAATTCATTTCACATTGGTTGGTTAGTTGCAAATTTGTTTTCCTACAATAAGGTTTTTTTTGGATTGGGCTGAAGTAGTCTAAATTTATTTTTTGTTTGACATATACTGATATAGATCATCAGTTCAAGGTGTTCTTCAAGAACCTGACTCCTTGATGCATTGTTAGTGCTTCCGCTTCTTATTAGCTACTTGTCCCTATCTACATGAAAATTTTAATTTCTAGGGACCTCTTCCACTTAGAAAAAGACAACGTAAGGTCTTGATCTCCATTGAATCCATTCCTTCTAGTTCCACAGTGTTGGCATAAATAGTTTTAGCTACTGGCTGCTCTTTGGGTATCCCTACAATTCGTATAATGTTTCTCAATGTAGTGATGATTCAGACAAATGTATAATGTGATATTAAGGACACCTTATCTCATTTGTAGTGAACATTGATTTAAACTAGTGTGTAATGAGATTTCATGTTTCTTACTATACTCTGTATTCAAATTAAAAATGAAAAAGAAAATCCTTCCTTCCACTTATGCCACAACACCTTTATCTTAGAACAAAATCACACATATTTCAAGATCATTGGCTTCTTAGGTTGGTTTTATTGAATTCCAGCTATAGAGGCATGTGTTCTTTTAGCATGAGGAAGAATGTAAGAATCACATGCGTTCTTTCAGCATGAGGAAGAATGTAAGAATAAAACTATGTAAGGAAAGAAGTAATTTTCTTGATCCTCATTTCCGCATCGAATAGTCCATCCATGCTACATAATAGTACTAGTTTCTTAGTGATCCAACCATCATGGATATCGCAGTGTATGGTAATTCCATTTTTAAGTGTTCATTAGTACAACCTGTGCTCTGCTGAATTATGACATTTTCACTTCCCAGTGATAACGGATATACATGATTGTATATATCTTCTAATGTATAACCTATGCACATCTATGATGTAATGATTGATCCTAGAAGCAACAAAATATGAGAACTTAACTGCCAGTTCTCTTCCCATGTAGGAATATCAACAAATCATTTTCCTTAAATCATTCTACTTTTGAGTGGGAAGAGGTGAAATTTTAGCATACCAAGATGTTTAGTGAGAATATAATAATAATAATAATAATAAACAAAAACAATTAAAAAACAAAACACTGGAAGATCATAACCCAAAATAAAATACTCTAGAAGAATTTCCAAAGGACCCCAAGCTTGTGGAAATATGTAAATAAAAAGAATGCTAACATGTTGTCAACGAAATCTATAATTAAAAAGAATGTCAAGCTATGATTCAGTCTCAGGCCTCTCCAAGAAAAACGTATATGTTATGTCTCCAATGCATGAGGATCACCATTCTTCCATTAGTATTTTAGGTTTGTACTTGGAACATATGATCAAATTGTCCCTATTAGCAAATTGTCCCTATTATCAAACTATCTATTAGCAAACTCTCTCTGTGCCTTCTTATTTGGTGAGCCAAACTCCTTTTGTTTCCATGTATCACAAATTGGGTAGAGAGTGCCACCTTTCATGCTTCCTCTCCTTGGGACATTTTATTGATGATTTTATTGAGGTGTAGAGGGATTTTCCTCCCCCTCAATACATACTCAAAGGGTTCCTTTGTCTTCTAAAACTGCTTTCTTAGCAATCTGATTGACTTGGGATTTGAATCTTTTTCTAACATGAAAATAGTGGACTTATTTAAATACACTGAGTAGTAGGACAATTTTATGATAGAGGGATTCCAGGCCTTAGGAGGAGGGAGCTCTTTCCTACTTCAGTGATCTTGTGATTATGTTGGAGTCCTCAACTGAAACTACTTGCTTAGCCATCTGATTGACTTGGGAGTTGAATATTTTTCTAACCTAAAAATAGTCTACTTATTTAAATGCATTGAGTACCAGGACCATTTTATGATAGATGCATGTCAGGGCTTAGGAGGAGGGATCAATTTCCTTCTTCAGTGATCCTATGATTATGTTTGAGTCCTCAACAATAACTACATCCCTTTGCACAATGTACTTCAGGAACCTGACTCCTTGATACATTGTTAATGTTTCCGCTTGTTATTAGTTGCTTGTCCCTATCTCCAGGAAAATTTTAATTTCTAGGTACCTCTTCCACTTAGAAAAACACAATGTAAGTTCTTGATCTCAATTGAATCCATTTCCTCTAGTTCCATAGTGTTGGCATAAAGAATTTTAGCTACTCGCTACTCTTTGGGTATCTTTACAGTTCGTATACCGTGGCTCAATGTAGTAATGATTCAGACTAGTGTATAATGTGATTCTAAGGACACCTTATCTAATTTGTAGTGAACGTTGATTTAAACTAGTGCATAATGAGATTTCATGTTTCTTACTATACTTTGTCTTCAAATTTAAAAAAAAATCCTTCCTTCCACTTATGCCACAACACCTCTATGTTGGCACAAAATCACACATATTTCAAGATCATTGTCTTCTTAGGTTGGTTTTATTGAATTCCAGCTATGAAGGTGTGTGTCCTTTCAGCATGAGGAAGAATGTAAGAATGGCAACGTTCATCTACAATGTACTGATTAATCCTAGGAGCAGCCAAATATGAGAATATACCCCTCAACTGCTAGTTTTGTTCCTAGGTAGGAATATCAAAAATTCATTTTGTTTAAATCATTCTACTTCAGGGAGGGAAGAGGTGAAATTTTAGCCTATCAAGATGGTCAGTGAGAAGATAATAATAATAAACACAAATAATTAAAAAAAAACACTAGAAGATCATAACCCGGAAGTTAATACTCCAGAACAATTTCCGGAGGACCCCAAGCCTATGGAAATCTGCAAGTAAAAAGAATGCTAATGTGTTGTCAAGGAAATCTGTAATTAAAAAGAATGTCAAGCTATGATTCTGTCTCAGGCCTCTCCAAGAAAATGTATATGTTATGTCTCTAATTCATGAGGATCACCTGTCTTCCATTACTATTTTGAGAGTATACTTGGAACATATGATCAAATTGTCCTTGTTATCAAACTGTCTGTTAGCAATGGCGCAATGCAGTGATGATTCAGACAAGTGTATAATGTGATTTGAAGGACACCTTATCTCATTTGAAGTGAACATTGATTTAAGCTAGTGCGTAATGAGATTTCATGTTTCTTACCATACTCTGTCTTATAATTTAAAAAAAATTCCTTGCTTCCACTTATGCCACAACACCTCCATCTTGTCACAAAATCACACGTATTTCAAGATCATTAGCTTCATAGGTTGGTTTTATTAAATTCCAGCTATGGAGGCATGCGTTCATTTAGCATGAGGAAGAATGTAAGAATAAAATTGATGTAAGAAAAGAAGAAAGCTTCTCGGTCCTCATTTCCACATTGAACAATCCATCCATGTTGCATAACAGTACTAGTTTCTTGGTGATCCAACCATCATGGATATTGCAGTGTATGGTAATTCCATTTTTAAGTGTTCGTTAGTATACCATGTGCTCCATTGAATTATGAAATTTTCACTTTCCAATGATAAGGGATATACATGACTGTATATATCTTCTAATGTATAACCTATGCACATCTATGATGTAATGATTAATCCTAAGAGTAGCCAAATATGAGAACTTAACTGCGAGTTCTGTTCCCAGGTAGGAATATCAACAAATTGTTTTCTTTAAATCATTCTACATCTAAGTGGGAAGAGGTGAAATTTTAGCCTACCAAGACATTCAGTGATAAGATAATAATAATAAACACAAATAATTAAATAAAAAATCATTGGAAGATCATAACCCAGAAGCTAATACTCCAGAAGAATTTTTGGAGGACCTAAAGCCTGTTGAAATCTACAAGTAAAAAGAATGCTAATGTGCTTTCAAGAAAATCTGCAATTAAAAAGAATGTCAAGCTATGATTCAATCTCAGGCCTCTCCAAGAAAACATATATGTTATGTCTCCAATGCATGAGGATCACCTGTCTTCCATTAGTATTTTGAGTTTGTACTTGGAACATATGATCAAACTATCCCTGTTGTGAAACTGTCTGTTAGCAATGGATCAATGCAGTGATGATTATACTAGTTTGTAATGTGATTTGAATTACACCTTATCTCATTTGTAGTGAACATTGATTTAAACTCGTGCGTAATGAGATTTCATCTTTCTTACTATGCTTTGTATTCAAATTTAAAAAAAAAATCCTCCCTTCCACTTATGCCACAACACCTCTATTGTATCACAAAATCACACATTTTTCAAGACCATTGTCTTTGTAGGTTGGTTTTATTGAATTCCAGCTATGGAGGCATGCGTTCTCTTAGCATGAGGAAGAATGTAAGAATGAAATTGATGTAAGAAAAGAAGTAAGCTTATTGGTCCTCATTTCCGGAATATCAACAAATCATTTTCTTTAAATCATTGTACTTCAGAGTGGGAAGAGGTGAAATTTTAGCCTACCAAGACGTTCAGTAAGAAGATAATAATAATAAACACAAATAATTAAAAAAAAAATCACTGGAAGATCATAACCCAAAAGCTAATACCCCAGAAGAATTTTTGGAGGACCCAAAGCCTGTGGACATCTTCAAGTAAAAATAATGCTAACATGTTGTGAAGGAAATCTACAATTAAAAAGAATGTCAAGCTATTATTCAATCTCAAGCCTCTCCAAGAAAACTTATATTTTATGTCTCCAATGCATGAGGATCACCTGTCTTCCATTAGTATTTTGAGTTTGCACTTGGAACATATGATCAAACTGTCCCTGTTATGAAACTGTCTGTTAGAAATGGCTCATTGCAGTGATGATTTAGACTAGTTTATAATGTGATTTGAGGGACACCTTATCTCATTTGCAGTGAATATTGATTTAAACTAGTGCGTAATGAGATTTCATGTTTCTTACTATACTCTGTATTCAAATTTAAAAAAATTCCTTCCTTCCACTTATGCCACAACACCTCTATCTTGTCACAAAATCACACATTTTTCAAGATCATTGCCTTCTTAGGTTGGTTTTAATGAGTTCCAACTATGGAGGCATGTGTTCTTTCATCATGAGGAAGAATGTAAGAATCACATGCATTCTTTTAGCATGAGGAAGAACGTAAGAATAAAATTGATGTAAGAAAAGAAGTAAGCTTCTCAGTCCTCATTTCTGCATCAAACAGTCCATCCATGCTACATAAGAGTACTAGTTTCTTGGTGATCCAACCATCATGGATATCGCAGTGCATGGTAATTCCATTTTTAAGTGTTCGTTAGTACAACTTGTGCTCCGTTGAATTATAACATTTTCACTTCCCAATGATAAGGGATATACATGGTTTTATATATCTTCTAACTTAACTGCCAAATATGAGAACTTAACTGCCAATTCTGTTCCCAGGTAGGAATATCAACAAATCATTTTCTTTAAATCATTCTACTTCAAAGTGGGAAGAGGTGAAATTTTAGCCTACTAAGACATTCAGTGAGAAGATATTAATAATAAACATAAATAATTATAAAAGAAAAATTACTAGAAGATCATAACCCAGAAGCTAATACTCCAGAAGAATTTTTTAAGGACCCTAAGCCTATAGAAATGTGCAAGTAAAAAGAATTATGATGTGTTTTCAAGGAAATCTGCAATTAAAAATAATGTCAAGCTATGATTCAGTCTCAGGCCTCTCCAAGAAAACGTATATGTTATGTCTCCAATGCATGAGGATCACTTGTCTTCCATTTGTATTTTGAGTTTGTACTTCGAAAATATGATCAAGTTGTCCCTATTAGCAAACTGTCCATGTTATCAAACTATGTATTAGCAATGGCTCAATGCATTGATCATTTAGACTAGTGTATAATGTCATTTGAAGGGCACCTTATCTCCTTTGTAGTGAACATTGATTTAAACTAGTGCGTAATGAGATTTCATGTTTCTTACTATACTCTGTATTCAAATTTAAAAAAAAATCCTTCCTTCCACTTATGCCACAACACCTCTATCTTGTCACAAAATCGCACATTTTTCAATATCATTGGCTTCTTAGGTTGGTTTTATTGAATTCTAGCTATGGAGGCATGAGTTCTTTCAGCATGGGGAACAATGTAAGAATCGCATGCAATCTTTTAGCATGAGGAAGAATGTAAGAATAAAATTTATGTAAGAAAAGAAGTAAGCTTCTCAGTCCTCATTTGTACATCGAACAGTCCATCCATGCTGCATAAGAGTACTAGTTTCTTGCTGATCCAACCATCGTGGATATCGCAGTGCATGGTAATTACATTTTTAAGTGTTCATTAGTACGACATGTGCTCCATTGAATTATGACATTTGTGCTTCCCAGTGATAATGGATATACATGATTTTATATATCTTCTAATGTATAACCTACGTGCATCTATGATGTAATGATTAATCCTAAGAGCAGCCAAATATGAGAACTTAACTGCCATTTGTGTTCCCAGGTAGGAATATCAACAAATGATTTTCTTTAAATCATTCTACTTCAGAGTGGGAAAAGTTGAAACTTTAGCCTAACAAGACATTCAGTGAGAATATAATAATAATAAACACAAATAATTAAAAAAAAAATCACTGGAAGATCATAACCGAGAAGCTGATACTCTAGAAGAATTTCTGAAGGACCCCAAGCCTGTGGAGATCTGCAAGTAAAAAGAATGCTAGTGTGTTGTCAAGGAAATCTGTAATTTAAACAATGTCAAGATATGATTTAGTCTTAGGCCTCTCCAAGAAAACGTATATGTTATGTCTCCAATCCATGAGGATTACCTGTTTTCCGTTAGTATTTTGAGTTTGTACTTGCAACATATGATTAAACTGTCCCTGTTAGCAAACTATCCCTATTATCAAACTCTCTGTTAGCAAACCATCCCTGTGCCTTCTTATTTGCTGTGCAAAACTCCTTTTGTTTCGATGTATCACAATTTGGGTAGAGAGTGCCACCTTTCATGCTTCCTCTCCTTGGGACTTCTTATTAATGATGATATTTAGGTTTACAGGGATTTTCCTCCCCTTCGGTAGATACTCAGAGGGTTCCTTTGTCTTTTGAAACTACTTGCTTAGCTATTTGATTGACTTGGGAGTTGAATCTTTTTCTAGCCTGAAAATAGTGGACTTATTTAAATACATTGAGTAGTAGGACCATTTTATGATAAATGCATACCAGGGCTTAGGAGCAAGGAACTCTTTCCTGCTTCAGTGATCTTGTGATTATGTTGGAGTCCTCAACTGAAACTACTTGCTTAGCCATCTGATTGACTTCGGAGTTGAATCTTTTGCTAACCTAAAATAGTGGACTTATTTAAATGCATTGAGTAGCAGGAGCATTTTATGATAGATGCATGCCAGCACTTAGGAGGAGGGGGCTCTTTCCTACTTCAGTGGTCTTGTGATTATGTTGGAGTCCTCAACAATAACTACATCCCTTTCCACAATGTCCTTCAAGAACATGACTCCTTGATACATTATTAGTGCTTCCACTTGTTATTAGTTGCTTGTCCCTATCTCCAGGAAAATTTTAATTTCTAGGGACCTCTTCCACATAGAAAAACACAACACAAGGTCTTGATCTCCATTGAATCCATTCCCTCTAGCTCCATAGTGTTGGCATAAAGAGTTTTAGCTACTGGCTGCTCTTTGGGTATCCTTACAATTCATATATCGTGGCTCAATGGAATGATGATTCAGACTAGTTTATAATGTGATATGAAGGAGACCTTATCTCGTTTACAATGAACATTGATTTAAACTAGTGCGTAATGAGATTTCATGTTTCCTACTATACTCTGTCTTCAATTTAAAAAAAATAAAAATTCCTTCCACTTATGCCACAACACCTCTATCATGGCAAAAAATCACACATATTTGAAGATCATTGGCTTCTGAGGTGGTTTTATTGAATTCCAGCTATGGAGGCATGCATTCTTTCAGCGTGAGGAAGAATGTAAGAATGAGATGCATTCTTTCGGCATGAGGAAGAATGTAAGAATGACAGGGAAAGAAACTCTCCAAGAAAACGTATATGTTATGTATCCCATGCATGAGGATCATGTGTCTTCCATATAGTATTTTGAGTTTGTACTTGGAGCATATGATCAACAAGGTAGGTGAAATAACCTTTAGTACAACGGGGTCAAAAGATAGAACCTTTGCTAGGGATACAGGGCAGCAATGAATTATTGGGTTATGAGAGGAAGCCCATCCTTTGATATTAAAAAACATGTGATGTTTTCATATAGGGTTTCTAGATAACTCGTGATCGATTTTTAGGTAACTCCATTCTGCCAGCTCCATGCAAAGGGGCACTTTTCCTTATAAAGAGACTTATTCTAGATGAAATCCATCTATTTTACCCAAATTTCTATCCAGAGCCTGAGATGGTAGGATAGATTCTGTTTCCACTTTAGAGGAATACCCTTTGTTTGATAGTGGGATTTTGATGCATTGAGGCATGCAAGGAGGTAATTCTCTTTAAAAAAATTTGGTTAGTTAGTGAAGAGATGTAACCTATTCATGAGCATGGAATGTTAAAACTCTGATGTATGGATAGGAAGTCTTAGGATGTCTAAATTACTTGTGAGAATGGAAATCTTCTTCACTAGATAGCTTCCGTTTCCGCTTTAGAGGAATACCCTTTGTTTAACAATGGTATTTCGATGCATTGAGGCATTCAACAAGGTATTTTTCATTAAAAAACTTTGGTCAGTTAGCGAAGAGATGTAACTTATTCATGAGCATGGAATATGAAAACTCTGAAGTATATATAAGAAGTCTTAGGATGTCTAAATTACTTGTGAGAATGGAAATCTTCTTAAGTAACTTTTTCATGAGCATGGAATGTGAAAACTTTGAAGTATGGATATGAAGTCTTGGATGTCCAAAATTACTTGTGAGAATGGAAATCTTCTTAACTAAAACGTGATACGAAGTGTTTAAGAAAAGTTATTTTTCTGAAATTGATGCATTAAGGATTTAAGTTTCTGAAATTGATGATGCAAAGGAAATGATGGCATATTTAGTCTCTATATTTCTATTGAACATTAATTCTCTTTACAGTTATTCTTGGGTTATTGTTTCCTCTAAGATTGCACCCCTTTCAATCCTCTTTGTTTTGTGAATATCACCAATATAAACATCATTTGTCTTTGCATTTCCTTTACTCATTTAATTTCCATGACCTTATGTCATTAAAGCATTTTTTTCCCCAAAAATAACAACCTGGGTCAAATTTAGTAATATCTAAAAATGAGAAATTTCTTATATTTCCTTAAATGTTAAGGAAAATTTTAATCATTATTTAAATTTATTTTAAGTTTTTATATACTAATTGATCTGGATTTGCGTTCACACTAGGTTATTCATTTTTTGAAGAGTTAGGAGAAAATATACAATTGTAACCATTTTCCCCAATTGTAGAATTATCAAACTAATCAATTTTATATTGCTTATTATATTTGAGAATAAGTTTACATATTATTTAAAAAATATGTTTTCAATTCTATGTTTTGAAATTTTTTTAATTAGAAATGTAAAATCATAAATTTAATTAATTATATGTTTTAATTTTATTTTATTTTTAAATTAAAAATATAAAATCATAAATTTAAATGGTTCAAATTACATTATAATGCACTTAATATTTATAATATGGGTAGCCCTTTCCAAATTTATACTTTCCATTATATATTAAATATTATCCATTAAAATGAAAATAAATATCTACAAATTTTAATAATAATAAAGAATTTGGTATGTTAATATTTTTTTATTAGTAATTTTAAAGTTATAAATTAAATGTTTGAAAATTATATTACATTTTTCATGTATTATTTTATATTAATATTTATAAATTTAAATTAAAAAAAATATTATGTAATAATAAAAAAATTATTATCAATTTTATGGTTTGAAATTTTCTCTAAAATAAAAAATATAAATTTATAATTTTAAATGGTTCAAATTCCATTGTAATTCACTTGATATTTATAATACTTATGGGATTTTCCAAGTTTATGTTTTCTACTTTATATCAAATATTATTGATTAAAATAAAAATAAATATCTACAAATTTAAATAATTGCATGGAGAGACTTTAGTCCAACATGAATGATTACATGGTAGACTTTAGCCCAAAGTGAATGAGATGTTCTAAGGTTATATAATGTTATTTAAACTTGTTAATTTAGTGAAATTACATAAATATAAACAAAATAAAATAAGACCTATAATTATTAATAATTAAACCATTTTATATTCATCTTAACTCTAGATTTAGATAGCCTACAAAGGGATCAAATTTCTCAAGGTGCAAGCTTTTCCTTTAGATCCATCTTAACTCTAGATTTAGTTAGCATAGAGAGGGAATTTTTTTCTTGAAGATAATGTTAGAGTCTGTTCTATTTGCATAGTTTGCGAAATCTTACAAAGACCCAAGATTTCACACGAGTGAGAGAGACAATTTACATAATGAGGTTTATAAACATGTATATGCATCTCCTAGATGGGGATGATCAAGTGGAGGGATATGGAGATGAGTTTGAGATTGTTTTGTGTGAGAAATCCATCACAACTTGTTAGATTTATCACTTTACAATGTTTCTATGTTCTTGAGGTAGTGCTAAAAGGAAATCTAACACATGTCACATTTTCTTTTACATTGTAATGTTGTTAATCTAGCACACATTAGACTTATTTAGTCCTAAAATGTTGTTATGTTCTTGTGTTTGTGCTAGAAGGAAATATAGCGCGTGTTAAATTTCCTTCAAATTTGAATATGCATGTGTTTGTGTTGGAAGAAAGTTTAACACCGGCTAGATTTCTTATACTCTACAATGTTGTTGTTGGCAACGTGCATGTATTTGTGGTAGACATAAATCTAGCACTTCCTAGATTCCTCACTCTACAATGTTTCTATGTGCTCGAGTTTGCACTAAAAGGAAATCTAACACATGTTAGATTTTATTTTACATTGAAATTTTGTTAATCTAGAACACTTTAGACTTATTTAGTCCTACAATGTTGTTATGTTCTTGTGTTTGTGCTTGAAGGAAATATAACTCATGCTAGATTTCTTTCAAATTAAAATGTGCCTGTGTTTGTGTTGGAAGAAAATTTAACACAATCTAGAATTATTATACTCTACAATGTTGTTGTTGGCAATGTGCTTGTATTTGTGTTAGACATAAATCTAGCACTTGTTAGATTTCTCACTCTAGAATGATTCTATGTTCTTGAGTTTGCACTAAAAGGAGATCTAACACATGTTAGATTTTATCTTACATTGCAATGTTGTTAATCTATGACACATTAGACTTATTTAGTCCTAAAATGTTGTTTTGTTCTTGTGTTTGGCTATAAGGAAATATAGCATGTGTTAGATTTCTTTCAAATTTAAATGTGCTTGTGTTTGTGTTAGATGAAAATTTAACACAAGCTATATTTCTTATACTCCACAATGTTGTTGTTGGCAATGTGCTTGTATTCGTGGTAGACATAAATCTAGCACTTGCTAGATTTTTCACTCTACAATTCTTCTATGTGCTCGAGTTTGCGCTAAAAGGAAATCTAACACATGTTAGATTTTATTTTACATTAAAATGTTGTTAATCTAACACATAGTAGACCTATTTAGCCCTACAATGTTGTTATGTTCTTGTGTTTGTGCTCAAAGGAAATATAACATGTGTTAAATTTCTTTCAAATTAAAATGTGCTTGTGTTTGTGATGGAAGAAAATTTAACAAAATCTAGAATTCTTATACTCTACAATGTTGTTGTTGGTGATGTGCTTGTATTTGTGGTATACATAAATCTACCACTTGTTAGATTTTTCACTCTACAATGTTTCTGTGTGCTCGAATTTGTGTTAAAAGGAAATCTAACACATGTTAGACTTTCTTTTACATTGCAACGTTGTTAATATAGCACACATTAGACTTATTTAGTCCTACAATGTTGTTTTGTTCTTATGTTTGTGATTGAAGGAAATATAACATGTGTTAGATTTCTTTCAAATTAAATTGTGCTTGGGTTTGTGTTGGAGGAAAATTTAACTCAATCTAGAATTCTTATACTCTACAATGCTGTCATTGGCAACGTGCTTGTATTTGTGGTAGACATAAATGTAGCACATGTTAGATTTCTCACTCTACAATCTTGTTGTTGGCAACGTGCTTGCATTTGTGTTAGGCATAAATCTAGCAGTTGCTAGATTTCACACTCTAGAATGTTTCTATGTGCTTGAGTTTGCACTAAAAGGAAATCTAATGCATGTTAGATTTTCTTATACATTGCAATGCTGTTAATCTAGCACACATTAGACATATTTAGTCCTAAAATGATGTTACCTTCTTGCGTTTGTGCTAGAAGGAAATATAACATGTCTTATATTTCTTTCAAATTTAAATTTGCTTGCGTTTGTGTTGGAAGAAAATTCAACACAAACAAGATTTCTTATGCTCTACAAGGTTGTTGTTGGGAATCTGCTTTTATTTGTGGTCGACATAAATCTAGCACTTGCTATATTTCTCACTCTAAAATGTTTCTATGTGCTTCAGTTTATGCTAAAAGAAAATCTAACAGATGTTAGATTTTCTTTTACATTGTAATGTTGTTAATCTAGCACACATTAGACTTATTTAGTCCTAATATGTTGTTCTGTTCTTGTGTTTGTGCTAGAAGGAAATATAGCACGTGCTAGAATTCTTTCAAAATTAAATGTGCTTGTGTTTGTGTTGGAAGAAAATTTAACACAAGCTAAGATTATACTCTACAATGTTGTTGTTGGCAATGTGCTTGTATGTGTGCCAGATATAAATCTAACACTTGCTAGATTTCTCACTCTACAATGTTTCTATGTGCTCGAGTTTGTCCTAAAAGGAAATCTAACACATGTTAGATTTTATTTTACATTGCAATGTTGTTAATCTAGCACACATTATAGACTTATTTAGTCCTACAATGTTGTTATGTTCTTCTGTTTGTGCTAGAAAGAAATTTAGTATTTGTTAGAATTCTTTCAAATTTAAATGTGCGTGTGTTTATGTTGGAAGAAAATTTAACACAAACTCAAATTCTTATACTCTACAATGTTGTTAATATAGAACACATTAGACCTATTTAGTCCTACAATGTTGTTATGTTCTTGTGTTTGTGCTTTAAGGAAATATAACGTGTTAGATTTCTTCCAAATTAAATTGTGCTTGTGTTTGTGTTGGAAGAAAATCTAAAACAATCTACTATTCTTATACCATACAATGTTGTTATTGGCAACGTGCTTGTATTTGTGGTAGACAAAAATATAACATGTGTTATATTTCTCACTCTAAAATGTTTCTATGTGCTCAAGTTTGTGCTAAAAGGAAATCTAACACATGTTAGATTTTATTTTACATTGCAATGTTGTTAATCTAGCACACATTAGACTTATTTAGTCCTAAAATGTTGTTACATTATTGTGTTTGTGCTAGAAGGAAATATTGCATGCGTTAGATTCTTTCAAATTAAAATGTGCTTGTGTTTGTGTTGGAAGAAAATTTAACACAAGCTAGATTTCTTATACTCTATAATGTTGTTGTAGGCAACATGCTTATATTTATGGCATACATAAATCTATCACTTGCTAGATTTCTCACTCTAAAATGTTTCTATGCGCTCGAGTTGGCATTAAAACGAAATCTAACACATGTTAGATTTTATTTTACATTGCAATGTTGTTAAACTAGCACATATTAGACATATTTAGTCCTAAAATGTTGTTATGTTCTTGTGTTTGTGATAGAAGAAAATACAGCATGTGTTAGATTTCTTTCAAATTAAATTGTGCTTGTGTTTCTGTTGGAAGAAAATTTAACACAATATAGTATTCTTATACTATACAATGTTTTTATTGGCAACATGGTTGTATTTGTGGTAGACATAAATCCAGCACTTGCTGAATTTGTCACTCTACAATGTTTCTATGTGCTCAAGTTTGTGCTAAAAGGAAATCTAAAACATGTTAGGTTTTATTTTACATTGCAATGTTGTTAAGCTAGCACACATTAGACATATTTAGTCCTAAAATTTTCTTACGTTATTATGTTTGTGCTAGAAGGAAATATAACATGAGTTAGATTATTTCAAATTAAAATATGCTTGTGTTTGTGTTGGAAGAAAATTTAAGACAAGCTAGATTTCTTATACTCTACAATGTTGTTGTTGGCAACATTCTTATATTTGTGGTAGACATAAATCTAGCACTTTCTAGATTTCTCACTCTACAATGTTTCTATGTGCTCGAGTTTGCACTAAAAGGAAATCTAACACATCTTGGATTTTATTTTACATTGCAATGTTGTTAAACTAGTGCACATTAGACTTATTTAGTCCTAAAATATTGTTATCTTCTTGTGCTTATGCTAGAAGGAAATATAGCATGTGTTGCATTTCTTTCAAATTTTAATGTGCTTGTTTTTGTGTTTGAAGAAGATTTAACACAAGTTAGATTTATTATAATCTACAATGTTGTTGTTGGCAACGTGTTGTATTGTGGTGACATAAATCTGCACCTTGCTTACATTTGTAACTACAATGTTTCTATGTGGTTTGACTTTGCACTAAAACGAAATCGAACACATGTTAGATTTTCTTTTACATTGCAGTGTTGTTAATCTAGCACACATTAGACTCATTTATTCCTACAAAATTGTTAAGTTCTTGTGTTTGTGCTAGAAGGAAATATAACATGTGTTAGATTTCTTTCAAATTAAAATGTGCTTGAGTTTGTTTTGGAAGAAAATTTAACACAATATAGAATTCTTATACTGTACAATGTTGTTGTTGGCAACGTGCTTGTATTTGTGGTAGACATCAATCTAGTGGTCACTAGATTTCTCACTATTAAATGTTTCTATGTGCTTGAGTATACACTAAAAGGAAATCTAACACATGTTAGATTTTATTTTACATTGCAATGTTGTCTAGCACACATTACACTTATAGTGTCCTAAAATGTTGCTATGTTCTTGTGTGTGCTAGAAGGAAATAAAGCACTTATTATATTTCGTTCAAGTTTAATTTTGCTTGTGCTTGTGTTGGAAGAAAATTTAACACAAGTTGGATTTCTTATAATCTACAATGTTGTTGTTGGCAACATACTTGTATTTGTGGTAGACATAAATCTAGTACTTGCTAGATTTCTCACTCTACAACGTTTCTATGTTCTCGAGTTTGCTCTAAAAGTAAATCTAACGCATGTTAGAATTTCTTTTACACTACAATGTTGTTAATCTAGGACACATTAGACTTATTTAGTCCTCAAATGTTGTTATGTTCTTGTGTTTGTGCTAGAAGGAAATATAGTAGGTGTTAGATTTCTTACATATTTAAATGTGCTTGTGTTTGTGTTGGAAGAAAATTTAACACAAGCTAGATTTCTTATACTCTACAATGTTGTTGTTGGCAACGTGTTTGTATTTGTGGTAGACATAAATCTAGCAGTTGCTAGATTTCTCACTCTTGAATGTTTCTATGTGCTCGAATTTGTACTAAAAGTAAATCTAACACATGTTATATTTTATTTTAAATTGCAATGTTGTTAATCTAGCACACATTAAACTTATTTTGTCCTACAATGTTGTTATGTTCTTCTGTTTGCGCTCGAAGGAAATATAACATGTGTTAAATTTCTTTCAAAATAAAATGTGCTTGTGTTTTTGTTGGAAGAAAATTTATCACAATCTAGAATTCTTAAATGCCACAATGATGTTGTTGGCAATGTGCTTGTATTTGTGGTAGAAATAAATCTAACACATGATAGACTTCTCACTCTACAATGTATGTATGTGCTCGAGTATGCACTAAAAGGAAATCTAACACATGTTAGATTTTATTTTACATTGCAATGTTGTTAAACTAGTACACATTATACTTATTTAGTCCTAAAATGTTGTTATGTTCTTGTGTTTGTGTTAGAAGGAAATATAGCATGTGTTAGATTTCTTTCGAATTTAAATGTGCTTTTCTTTGTGTTGGAAGAAAATTTAACACAAGTTAGATTTCTTATACTCTACAATGTTGTTGTTGGCAACGTGATTGTATTTGTGGCAGACATAAATCTAGCAGTTGCTAGATTTCTCGCTCTTGAACGTTTCTATGTGCTTGAGTTTGTGCTAAAAGGAAATCTAACACATGTTAGAATTTCTTTTACATTGCAATGTTGTTAATCTAGCAGACATTAGACTTATTTAGTGCTAAAATGTTGTTATGTTCTTGTGTTTATATTTCCTTCAAATTTAATCTTGCTTGTGTTTGTGTTGGAAGAAAATTTAACACAAGCCGGATTTCTTATACTCTACAATGTTGTTGTTGGCAATGTGCTTGTATTTGTGATAGACATGAATCTAGCAGCTGCTATATTTCTCACTCTACAATGTTCTATGTGCTTGAGTTTTGACTAAAAGGAAACCTAACGCATGTTAAATTTTCTTTTACATTACAATGTTGTTAATCTAGCACACATTAGACTTATTTAGTCCTAAAATGTTGTTATGTTCTTATGTATGTGCTAGAAGGAAATATAATATGTGTTATATTTCTTTCAAATTTAATTTTGCTTTTGTTTGTGTTGGAATAAAATTTAACACAAGCCAGATTTCTTATACTCTACAATACTGTTCTTGGCAATGTGCTTGTATTTGTGGTAGACATAAATCTAGCACTTGCTAGATTTCTCACTCTACAGTGTTTCTATGTTCTTGAGTTTTGCGCTAAAAGTAAATCTAACACATGTTAGATTTTCTTTTACATTGCAATGTTGTTAATATAGCACACATTAGACTTATTTAGTCCTAAAATGTTGTTATGTTCTTAGCACAGTGCTAGAAGGAAATATAGCATGTGTTAGATTTCTTTCAAATTTAAATGTGCTTGTGTTTGTGTTGGAAGAAAATTTAACACAAGCTAGATTTATTATACTCTAAAATGTTGTTGTTGGCAACGTGCTTTTATTTGTGGTAGACATAAATCTAGCACTTGCTAGATTTCTCACTCTACAATGTTTCTATGTGCTCATGTTTGCGCTAAAAGAAAATCTAGCACATGTTATATTTTATTTTAAATTGCAATGTTGTTAATCTAGCACACAATAAACTTGTTTAGTCTTATAATGTTGTTATGTTCTTGTGTTTGTGTTTAAAGGAAATATAAGATCTGTTAAATTTCTTTCAAATTAAAATGTGTTTGTGTTTGTGTTGGAAGAAAATTTAACACAATCTAGAATTCTTATACTCTCCAACATTGTTGTTGGCAACGTGCTTGTATTTGTGGTAGATATAAATCTAGCACTTGATAGACTTCTCACTCTACAATGTTTCCATGTGCTCAAGTTTGCACTAAAATGAAATCTAAAACATGTTAGGTTTTATTTTACAATGCCATGTTGTTAATGCTAACATGTTTCTATTTAGGCTAAAAGAAAATCTAGCTTGTGCTAGATTTTTTTTGTCGTGTAGTGTTGTCATTGGAAATATTTTTATGTTTGTTATAAGTAAATGTAATTCTAAGTAAATTTTTCTCACCCTACAATATTGTTATGTGATTAATTTCGCATTCGAAGGAAATATAGTATGAATTATATTTCTTTCACCTTGTAATGTTCTTATTTACAACGTTCTTGTGTTTTTTATAGGAGGAAATCTTTGTACACTATCCCATTCTTAGACCACATATTCCATATGAAGGGCCTTCTAATCATTTCAGGGTTTAATGTTTTTATATTGTAACAATAGTCTATGTAGGCATGGACTAAGGCCTCATAGTCTCTAAAAGGTAAGGTCAAACGTCCCAGGAAATATTATTATTGTAATGATTTTATTGAAATTGAGTTTATGTTTTTGCTTTACAACACAATGTTGTTGTTGGCAATCTTCTTGTATGCGATAGAATATAGTCTAGCATGGGTTACATTTCCTTTTCCTTGCAATATTTTTAATGACAATATGTTTGTGTTTATGGTAGAAGGAAATCTAACATGTGCTATATTTATTTTGTTTTACAATGTTTTTGTTGGGTCCCTATAATACTAGTGATTACCCCATTACTATTTTAGTTTTACCCCTTATTAATATTGTTGTGCCCTTATTGTCCCCATATTGTTATTATTGTGCCCCATAAAATCCCTCTATTGTTATTTTTGTGGCTTTATATTATTATTGTTAGGTCGGTTGGGTTTTATTATGACTCCTTAGACTCCTATATATAGAAAGGAGGTTTTTTCATTTGTATCATCCAAGAATTGTTCATTTATGTAATGTAAAGGAGGTTGCCCCCTTTAAGAGGCTGAATTCTAAGGTGTTGATCTATCTTTTCTATCTTTTCTTGAGCTGGTTCATAACATTTGGTATCAGAGCTTTGGATTCTAGGGTTTCGCTGCTCCAAACAGGTCATCGTGGCATTTTCACAATAACTTTTTGTCTGCGACGTTTCAGAAGCTAAAAAAAAACCCATTTGAGAAGACATCGTGCTGAACCTTGGGTCCGAATTTCAGAGCGTTTTGTGCTATATTTGCGGAGATATGATATGAGGAAGTTGGTCTTTTTGCAGACTCCTGAATTACATTCCAAACAGGTGACCTGGAGAAAATCATCATAACTGTTTCTCTGAGCATTGGATTGAAATTTTGTAAGAAGGTGCAGAAAGAGGACAGACTGTAGTTTCTTTTATATATTTTGTTAGAGCCAAAAGATGAAACAGAGATTCGTTGCACATCGTACAAGTGCGCCCTACTGAACTAGTCCATAATCAGGTCACTGTGGGAGAGTTCGCATAACTCTTCCTTGGAGAATCCAATTTGGATTAGACTGGTGGCATTAGAAAGAGGACACAAAGGGCTACTGTAGGTCACAATTTTAGAACTGGATGATTTGAATGTACAGAGATACATCAGAGGCAATATCGAGATCCTACAAAGTGAAAAAGGTGTGTAGAATCTTTTAAATTTTTGCTTAAGATTGGTTTGAAATTTATTTTGAAGGAATTCAAAGGGCATAGTAGAGCATTATTATCGGTAACTAATGCCCTGAGGAAATAAAATGCAAACACGTAGTAAGGAACCTGAAAGCTCTAGCATGACTCATGAAGAAGAGGAAGAAATGCTACATGATATATCAAAATTACAAGAACAAGTGCAACAAGTGAGTCTTGCACAAAAAGCAATAGAATCTAAGATGGATGGTTTAAGGAAAGATGTAGAAGCTAATATGGATGGTTTAAAGAAAGGTGTAGAAGCTAAGATGGATTATTTAAAGAAGGGCGTAGAAGCTAAGATGGATGGCATGGAAGCTAAGATGAATGGCATTGACACTAAGATGAATGGCATGGATGCTAAGATGAATGGCATGGATGCTAAAATTGATGGCATGGATGATAAGATGGAAGAATTGACAATAAATATGAATAAGTTGCTACAAGAAAGGGTCACTAATGGTGAAAGGGTAGTAAAGGAAACTCATGATGAGAACAAAAGAAATGTTAATCATGATTCCATAGACTCTATTGTTGGATCGAAGACCCACCATATTCCAAAAATCGATATGAGGAAGTTTGATGGCAAGGATCCCGCAACATGGATATTACAGATGGAGCAATTTTTCGATCTCAATAATGTGCAAAACAAACAAAAGGTACATTTGGCAACTTTATATTTGAACCAAATCAGTTTGTATGGTATCAATGGCTTTGCTCTCATAAACAATTTATCACTTGGGAAATTTTTACGGAAGAATTGATAGCACATTATGAGGATACAAAAAGCAACACTTTTTTTAGCTAATTGACAAGTCTCAAACAAAAGGGTTCAATAATGGAGCACATTGAGGAGTTCCAAAAATTGAACATAAGGGTAAAAGATATTCCAGAGGAGCATAGGATTGATGTGTTCATAGGGTCTTTAAAGGATAATATCCCACATGATGTTCACCTTTGGGAACCATTCATTAGAGAAGGCATTTAGGTTAGCAAGAAAAATGGAAAGCAAAATTATGGCAACTAGGAAGCATACCACTCACATCTATAAAGACGAAAGTGTTGTTGCTGCTAGTCTTCCACAACATATAAGGTTGACACCACAACAATTGGAAGAAAGAAGAACAAAAGGGCTTTGTTACATTTGTCATAACAAATACACTAAAGCTCATAAGTGTGCTGAGAAGAAATTATCCTACATAGATTGTGAAGAGGAAGAAGGAAAGGAGCAAGAAAGGTCAAAAGAAGAGGATATACTCAAGGAACAAAGCTTAGATGAAGAACAAATGAATCCAACCATATCTTATAATGCATTGGTGGGAATTAACACTCCTCAAACCATCAAGCTATAAGGACAAATCAAGAAGAAAAAGGTAATAGTGTTGATTGATTCAGGAAGTACTCACAATTTTATTCATTGTAAGGTAGTGAAATAATTGAATTGTGTATTATATCTAGCACTAGAGTGTGAAGTGATGGTTGCAAATGGAGGAACAATAAATTTCTCTCGAAAGTGCCATAATATCAAGCTATCCATGGGAGAATATGTATTGACTAGCCCAATGCTTTCCATTCCAATAGGAGGTGCTGATGTTGTATTAGGAGTCTATTGGCTACAATCCTTGGGTACAATAGCTTTTTATTTTCAAGAACTTTTCATGAAATTTTCTATGGAAGGAAAGGAATTTGTATTAAGGGGTATTGCAAGGAAACCAGGAAAGATAATCAGCTCTAATGGTATGACAACGCTTCTAAAAAAGGAACGAAAAGGTGTAATGTCACAATTATGTTTGCTAGATGTTTCCACATTGGAATCATCTATTTCTCCAGATCTCCAAATAGTATTGGACAATCATTCCTAGGTATTTGAGACTCCCAAAGGCCTCCCACCTATTCGTGATCATGATCATGCTATTCATCTGATTCCAAGAAGTGTTCCTCCAAACATCAGGCCGTACATATATCCCTATGC